>VKOC01048497.1:0-10774 GCA_009364415.1 Spea multiplicata | reverse complement strand
CAGGTTGGCAAATAAAATGAAATTAAAAATATATTTTTCTCAATCATAGCCTTTATTAAATATGAAAAAATAGTTTACATGAATTAATATTTACCAGTAAAACATTTTCCTATAACATTTTCCCTATAGGGTCGTCTTATATTCAGGCTTTTTGTTTTTTTCCTAAATTAATATTTTGATTTTGGGGGGGTCGTCTTATAATCAGGGTCGTCTTATAATCGAGCAAATACGGTATGTAGAAAAAATAATATAATATAATAAACTTTTATTATTCTCATAATTGTTGTGTGTGAATTTTTCTTCCAAATAGTAAAACTGCTTATTTGCTTTCTATGGTCATTCTCCAACGGAGGAGAAACAAATTAATTTAACCTTTGAAGGGTCTTCTGTAAGCAGCATTTTGCGGGTATCACATTATTCACACATCTGCAGAGGGCAGAGATACTTCAGTTATTAATGTCTCCTAGTGAAATGATACAGCAGCAAATAAAGGAGAAGATACATTTTACATGGCAACAATTAATGGTTTAAATACCCTCACTTTATAAGCCTCTACACTCCTGAAACAACAGATTTATAAAGAAATATATATTTTTTTATTCATATCTCTTGCTTTTTATAAAATTATGTCATTACATACATTAATGTTTAAGTCGCACTTTACCGTTTGATGGGGAACTGCCATATCTGCAATGAGACTAGGATTAATTCCAGCATTTAATAAAACATCTTACATTATTATATGTGACTTGTGAACAGAGCCGGGAGGGCAGAATGCGTTGGGAGCAGCTGCTTTCCAGCCAAATGTGACTCCAAGGACAGGCGACCAAAGCTGCATCCTTCATGTTTATTAATAAACGGAAATAACGTTAATCCAACAGTTATAGCAGCCAACAGTGATTTGGGATTTTTATTTTAAAGGGGAACTCCCCTTTTATATTTAGTGGTATCACATCGAAATTACATGTTCAAATTATTGCACCGCCCGCTTTTTACAATGTTTTGTTTTTATTAATATATATTTTGCTGTTTTTTTAAAACCAGTTGTAGTTTTTCCCCATAATATACAAATGGTTAATATGCGGCTGCCTGAAGGCATTATGAGTTCTGGCTCAGTTATCTGATCCCAATCTAATTGACTATACAACACTGGGAGTTATTACTGTATACAGCGCTAGGGGTTATATTACTGTATACAGCTCTGGAAAGTTATTACTGTATGCAGCGCTGGGTGTTATATTACTATATATATAACGCTAAGAGTTATATTACTGTATACAACGCTGGAAGGTTATTACTGTATACAGCCCTGGGGGGTTATATTATTGTATAGAGAGCTGAAAGGTTATTACTATATACAATGCTAGGGGTTATATTACTGTGTACAGCGCTGGAAAGTTATTACTGTATACAGCACTAAGGATTATATTACTGTATACAGTGATAGGGCGTTATATTACTGTATACAGGGCCGGCCTTTGGGGTGTGCGACCTGTGCGACCGCACAGGGCGCCACACTCCAGGGGGCGCCCCAACTTGCGGCACCCGCCACCCCTCCAGAGACGGACAGTAATGTCCGCCGCTGGAGGAGCAGGCTCGCAAGGGAGCGGTATCGGAGGTCTTTAACAGACTTCCGATACCGCTCCCTTGTGATCCGCGCGGCAACAGCTGCTGTGCGCCGGGGTCTGTTGTCAGATCCCGGCGCACAGCACTGAAGCCGCGCCCACCGCTGCCCTCTGACCCGGAAGAAGACAGAGAAGACAGAAGAAGAGGAAAAGAAGCTGAAAGAAGAAAGGAAAGGTAGGAAAGCATTAAGTGAGAGTGGATTGGTGTATATGTGTGGATGAGTATATATGTGTGGATTGGTATATATGTGTGGTTTGGTGTATGTGTGTGGTTTGGTATATATGTGTGGATTGGTATACGTGTGTGCATGAGTATGTGTGTGGATGAGTATGTGTGTGGATGAGTACGTGTGGATGAGTACGTGTGTGGATTGGTATATGTGTGGATTGGTAAGGGTGTGAGAGTGATGGGTGTTATGCTGTACCATTTCCAATGTCTTTTTCATGATTAATTATGCTCTAATTATGCTCTAAAAGTACATCATAACTCCCATCACTCTATACTGTTCCATACAGTGGCAGAGCTGGGAGGCAGAGGCCTTGCACCCCACCCGCAGGACTCCTGAAAGGTAAGTGAACTTCAAAGAGGGAGAGGGTAGATAGTTAGGAGGGGGTAGTTGCGGCGGGCTTAAGGGGCTCTGCGTTAATGTGGCCATATAGGACCAGTCAGTCCGGTCCAGACTGGGCCTATTTTAAGGTGGGGGTTACATAGTGAAAAGGGGGAACATAGTGAGAAGGGGCTGATAAGATGAAGAGAGGGGGTAGTGTGAATGCGTATGAGAATGAATAAATGTGTGAATGAATTGTGTGAATGTGTATGACAATTAATGAATTCATGTGAGGATGAATTGCTTGAATGATTTGTGAGACTGCATTAATGAATGTGTTAATGATTTGTGTGAATGATTAAATGCAAAGATGGTACATGAAGGGTGGGCTTTAACAATAAATAAATAAATAAATAAATATGGGCTGCTCAGGCTTAAATGCCCGGGCCTATTTTTTTTCCCAGTCCGGGCCTGGCCTACCTGGTAGCAAAATGTGCCTGGAATGTTTCCCTTTTACCCATTTGGCCCATTTAGGAGCCATAAGCCTCACCCTCACTGTATTAGCCTCACTCACTTCTGCTAGAAGGCTGTTGCACTTATCCACCACCCTCTCAGTAAACAACATTCCTCAAAAATAAGCAATTAAGGGCTTGAATGGAAAACTATTGTTGCCTCACTCGGCTGCCCTTGAAATATATTAGAAGGCATGCTTGATCAATTACAGAAATCAGGAAAAATAAGTTATACTTAATGAATCAACAAATTAATATAGATCCTTTTATTGTGCTACAGTTTTTTCATAAGATATTTTCATAACTGATAATCTTCTGGTCGGTTAGTATGGATGGTCTTTAACATGTTTCATTATTTCCACGAGAGCCAACCATGTCTCTTCAGCAGTTGGGATGATCTGACTGGCAGGTAGAATGAAACCATATTTCCCAGTGTCTCTTAACTCAAAAGTGTAGGAGTACTTAATCCCGTTATCATAGCCCCAGTCAGTGGTTGTACCATCTGCTTGATCTAGAGTGGCAAAGTCAAACGAAAGCATTATCCATAAAGACAGAATTATGGCCAACATAAACAACATTTTGTATTGTATCATTAAGGCTGTCCTTTGGTCAACATTTTTGTGATTGTTAAAACGGTGTAAAATGCATCAATACTAGATAAATGATCATATGATTATTTAATCTCTGCGCTGGCTTGTGTCTTTTTCTTTTCATGATAAAGTCGTTTCATAAGTCGTTTCATGATAATTTACTTAATTACCTTGGACATATCAGATTCAATGAAATGTATGGGATAAGAGAATGAAAAGAAATAGTATTTCAGACTAGGTCAAAATGGAAGCATCTAATACTGCATATGAACAGCACTGTATAATATATTAACAATTTCCAAAAATAATAAGAACATTTCCTTTTTTGGGAAGATGAATATCCAACAATTTGATCCAAATGTGATTCATCACCTGTTAGCTACATACAGCCTTAATTGCTATATTTATAGAATATGTATGCACTTACATATAGTAGCTATAGTTGTTCCATAGGTGTATCTGGTCCCATACAATGAAGATAAAGCTGTTGCTGCTTTTTTGGCCAACTCATTCTGTAAACAGAATATGTTTAAATACAAAGGTCTAATTAGATATAATTTATGTACAAAGTCATATAGGCAAATCCTTCCAAAAAGGGGAAATATATATATGAGATATATTTTACCATTACTAATCTTACAGCTACAAAGATAAACACATTGAATAGAACTGTGTTGCTTATCTGTTTTGATTAGGAATATTGTGTGTTAGGCTGAGTGTGATATATATGATTGAGTGGTCATCAGTCATTGTGTATGAATTTAATAAAGATTCATGACGCAGGCTATGTAACAGCTAATGATGTTCTTACACTTAGAATGGTCAATCCAGATTAAACTGTGCAAACATTCTGTGAGGAAATATATCACTTGTCATACTCTTACCAACTCCTCATGGTCAGGGGCAAGTGAATTAGTATATCCATATGGAAATAAAAGCATCTGAGAGTAACTGTGGATGGTGAGTAGCGCCTTAACATTCCCATGGTCCAGAATAAAGTCAGCTACTGATTTAATTTCTGGCTCGGAGTGAGGATGGGCTCCATGATATGTTTCAGAGCATGGATCACTGGAGGAACCAGGACCTGATGAAGAAGAATACCATACACGCTATATTGTTTAAGAAATACATATTTGCCAGCTAAACAGTGCTTGCTAGAACCCTGTAGAACCTGATCTTCTTACTTCCATATCATATGCAGTTAGACTGTGTCAACAGACATGACCATGATAATACCGTACTATTATTGGAATAGTGTCTCCCAAACACAACTCCTACAACATCTTTTTCAAACCTCCACTGTGATCTCCTCAGTTATTATTGTGAAATGTAAAATTGGTCAAAGAAAATGTTGTAGCATTATTTTCAGAATGAAGACCTGAAGTAGTCTTTAATCACTCCTATCATATTATTAATTGAATGCATTTTCTGACTTCCTGGTAAACACACTGTAATATTATGGATACATATGAAATTGTTGCATTAGCCTATTTATTCTGTTAAGATGTAACAGGAAACCCGTGTATGGTTTTCCCACAAGATATATAATATATATATATATATATATATATATATATATATATATATATAATATATATATTATTGCACCTCCAAATCCAGCATTCCAGTTCCTGTTTGGATCCACACCAACACACTGAGAGCCCACGTTAATGGACCTGGTCTTCCGCCACATGCGATTCTATAGAACATAAATATCAAAGACACAGCTGTAACCATTTAGTTAATGATCATAAGGTAGCTCTTGGGAATGGTATTTTGTATACCAATATCAAATACAACACCCTAATGCCAATACTGACATATGTATATAAAAAATCCTGCTCTAAATTCCAATTGAGACAAGTTTTAAATACATTTTAAAAATTCCAGGCAGAAAAAGGTATGTAACTTTGGAATCCCTATGGGAGGAAGGTAGGTAGAGGGATAGGATTGAATCTAGAAAGAGGTCTCTTTTAGAATGACAACACTTTACCGTAGAGTGAGTATATGAATAACCATCTGGGTTTGTGACAATGAGTACAAAGATGTCGAGTTGTTCTATAATATCTGTTACTAGTGAGTCTTTCCCATAGCTGCTTGCGATCTGTAATAAAACAATAAAAACAATATATGGCTTTGGGGCTTTGAACCAAAAACTGTAGGAAGATGTGTACCTCTAGGTATAGATTGTGATTTAGAATCATAAATGCATACATTGCATAGAGATTAGCAAAAAAAATCTATTCACTGGCTTTTGTTCATAACCTTTTTAGCAGTCCAGATACCGGTGGCTGGTGTAATCCACTCTCGAGCATGAATACCATTGTCAATCCAGATCGCTGGTTTATTGTCTCCAGTGCTGAACTGAAACAACCAGTAAATAGTAGTGTCAAATTCTTAAGTTACTCAAAACTGCAAAATTTCTAGGACAGAGCATCAACTTTGCCAATGTTAAAAAAAATCATACTTGCAAGTTATAAGATGAGACACAAGACAGCAGTCTTATAAACATAGAGCTGATCATTATATTCTATTCATGTTAGGTATATATTAACTTGAATAGAATATAAGCATCAGCTCTATGTCTAACTCACTACATGGACATGATTTTAGAAAGTGAGCTGTGATGAAACAACCCATAGTTTTATGTATGTTACATGTATGTCTTATTTTTACTTGAACATAGATAGCAATTGTTTTATTTTCATATCATTTCTCGGGTAAATCAAATTTTATTGTTTTTCCAAACATTTTGGGGAGGGATACAGAAAGGAAAAAAGGGAGGGATGGGAATCAAGGAACAGTGCAGTGAAGTACATCAGCAACTCCCAAAACATCATTGCGCAAAAGAAGAAACAAAAGGCAATGGTAACAATAAAGGGAGCAACGACGAAAGAGAGCAACCCATGTAATGACACACGATATATAGAAACGAACCACGGGACCAGGCATATGTCCGATAGACAGAAATACGGAGAATGGTTGCAATATTTTTAATGTTAACATACAATGTATGGTGAAACAGGCCGTGGCTTTGTGGGAAGGGGCCTCAAATGTTTCCTTTTAGTTTGTTTCTTTTCCTTTTATCTTTAGAAACATTTGAGGCGGTAGGCGCGAACTGATATTTGAGGTATGCCAGATGGCTTAGAGGGCGGTCAGCGAGATGATGTGGTGGTCAAGATGTGGTCTGGGGCTTGTGCCAAGCGCCGGAGCATCCTGTTTAGATATGTATCATGTATAAAATTCCAAATTATGATTGAAAGTGAGTTGTATGTGATGTAAAACTAAATAAAAGTCCACAGCCTGATTCATCCAAGGTATATGTTGCGTTTGTAGGGTAAATCAGACTTCAATAGTATTTTCAGATTCGGAAAGAGGGGGGGGAGGACAAATAACAGATAATAATATAGCAACGTCGTACAAAAAAATTGTGTGACGGGAGCACAGCCCGACAAGGGCCCGGCCCGACCATGCAGAACCTGAGGTGAGGAGCTCATCAGGGCACAGGAGACACAGGCTGTGGAAAGGAGGTAAGGGCAGAAGGGGGAAGGAGGGGCGACTCAGGTGGACGGGAGGGAGGAGAGCAAATGAGGGTTAGAAGGAAAGAAAGAGAAGAAGAGAAGAAAAAAAAAATTCAAAAGGAAATTCAATCAAGCAGCGGGCGGACAAGAGGGCCCTGCACATAGGAAAGCCAATAGAACCACGTAGATAAGTACCGGTCAGTTCCCTTGTCAGCCGAGAGGCATAATTCGTCCAGCACACGAATCTGTTCAACTCTAAGGATCCACTCCTTAAGAGTGGGGGGGGCCGGGTCACCCCAATGTAGGGGGATCAGAGCTTTGGCCGCCACCAGGAGATGACGGAGCACCGACTTTCGAAACCACTTAATGGAGTGGGATGTGTGATGGAGTAGGAAGAATTCCGGGGTGAAGGGGAGGATCTCATCAGTAAAATGGTGCAATTGGGAATGAATAGCTTTCCAATAAGAGGCGATGGAAGGGCAGTGCCACCACAAGTGGAGCAGGGAGCCCGGGGTGGCCCCACATCTCCAGCACGTGTTAGGAACATCTGCCCGATACATAGAAATGACGGCGGGGGGGCGGTACCAGGGAGCCAAAAGTTTATAGGACATCTTCTGATCCCTAGCGCTCCGAGAGCAGTGGCGATTAAAGAGACAGATCTTGTCCCATTGCTCCTGCGTGAAAGTGACCTGCAGCTCGGACTCCCATCTCCCCATAAAGCCTGGGGGCGAAGGGTTGAGGGCCTCAATGAGAAGTCCGTAGAGACGGGAGATGCCATGAGTCGGCAGGGAAGGCGCGTCGCAAAGGCACTCAAACGCCGTAAGGTCGCGCGACAAGTTATGCTTCTGGGGCAGCGAACGATAAAAGCTGCGCAACTGGCCATATTGGAAGGTATCCAAGAGGGTGGGGAGAGAGTTAGGCGAAAGTTGGGCCAGGGAACGGAGACCCGCCGAGGAGACATAGGAGCGGATAGTCGTGGTCCGGACCGCGGGAGAGGTACAAAAAGGGGCGGCACTCAGACCAGGAGGAAAATCAGGATTGTCCCCGACGGAGGTCAAGGGGGAAGGGATAGTGGACAACCGGGTCTTCCGAACAACCGACAGCCAGGCGTCAAGAGTCGCACGAATGAAGGGATGCGGAGCAGCCAAGCCCCTAGCCGTCGAAATCGACAACCAGGGCAAGACCCCAATAGGCAGACCCAACAGAGCAGACTCGACCCCCACCCACAGCTTATGGTGAGGCCGATGAGCCCATTCCAGGACTCGAAGTAGATGGCATGCTCTATAATAAGAGCGGGGGCAAGGCAGCGCTAGGCCGCCCTTGGCCTTGGGGAGAGTCAGCGTCGCAAAGCGGATGCGCGGTGCTCGGCAACCCCAGACGAATCGGGAAAGGATAGCCCGCAAAGATGAAAAGAAAGAGGGAGGAATGGATATGGGAAGAGTCTGAAAGAGGTATAAGACACGGGGCATGATAGACATCTTAATAACATTAATCCTGCCCACCCAGGAAATCATTAACTTCCGCCACGACAAAAGGTCCGCCTGCAGCTTAGACAGCAGAGGCGAAAAATTAAAATGAAACAGCTGCGAAAAATCGGGAGAGAGCCAGATCCCTAAATATTTAAGTCTAGGGCAGCACCAGGTAAAGGAAAAGGAAGACTTGAGAGAAGTAGCTTCACTACAGGGTAAAGTCACATTGAGGATTTCAGACTTGGAGGCGTTAATTTTGAAGTTCGAGAGGGCGCCATATAGGGAAAATTCCCGGAGGATGTTCGGGAGAGATACCCTGGGGTGGGTGACAGCAAACAAGAGGTCGTCTGCGTAGCCTAAAACCTTATGCCGGACGTCTCCAACCTGGAGACCACTGATGTCCGGGTTCATCCGCACGGCCTGGAGGAGCGGCTCCAGGGAGAGCACAAACAACAAGGGGGACAGCGGACAGCCCTGACGTGTTCCGTTCCGAATGAGAAAGGGGTCGGAGTGGAAGCCATTAACACGGACCCGGGCCATGGGGGTGGAATACAGAGAGCGGATCCAGGTGAGTAAACCAGGGCCAAAGCCCATATGCGTCAAGGTGGATAGCATAAAGGTCCAATCTACTCTGTCAAAGGCCTTTTCGGCGTCCGTGGACAGCAGAATGGTCGGGGTGCGGGAAATTTTCGCGTAATGCATCAGAGACACAGCCCGAATAGTGCTATCCCGAGCCTCACGACCGGGGACAAACCCCGTCTGGTCGGGATGGATCAGAGTTGACATCCAAGGCTTGATGCGGTTGGCCAGGATTTTGGCAAACATCTTCAGATCCACATTGAGAAGGGAGATAGGGCGGTAGCTACCGCACTGCTCAGGGTCTTTCCCGTCCTTGGGGATCAGCGAGATCGAGGCCAGCAGCGTGTGGTCATGTATCCGGCCACCGTCTAAGATGGAATTGAAAGCGTCCACAAAGTAGGGACCCAAAAGTTCCCGAAACACCGAATAGTACTTCAGTGGGAGCCCGTCAGGACCGGGGCATTTTCCCGGCGGTGAGGACTTGAGGGCCTGCATAAATTCCAGTAAGGTAAGCGGAGAATCAAGGGAGGCTGCTTCAGTCGGAGTGATTTTCCGGCGAATGGTGCTCTCCAAGTAAGACCGGATCTCTCCAATCTCACTAGGAGGTGCCGGGCAGGGAGCACCGCATCGAAGGTTATAAAGCTGTTCGTAATAATTCTTAAAGCAGGCAGAGACGTCTGAGGGGAGGGACCGGGCCTGCCCAGCAGGGGAACGAACCCTAGAGATAAACGTAGGCTTACGAACAGCGCGGAGAGCTCTAGCCAAGTATTTGCCCGTCTTGTCGCCATGTTCATAGAACAACGCCCTCCTGCGCAGGAAGGACCCATGCATCCGACGATTGAGAATTGAAGCGAGGTCACCCCTAAGAGTCAATAAGAGCTGCAAGTCACTTCCCGACATGGAGGCCTTATGAGCCTGTTCAGCCCTAGCTATTTGGGAGTAAAGCTCCTCGACCCTCTCTAACTCCAGACGCTTTCGGCGTGAACAGACGCTAATGAAGTGACCCCTGATCACACATTTATGGGCCTCCCATACAGTGAGCCCGGGAGTCTCCGAAAGGGAGTTTTCAGCAAAATAACATTTAAGAAGCTCAGAAGCTTCCGTCGCGATCTCAGGCTCGGAGAGGAGCGATTCGTTAAGACGCCAGGAGCGTTCAGAGGGTCGGGCGAGAGGGGAGGCCAGAGACAGGAAAATCGGAGCATGATCCGACCAGGTGGTAACCCCTATAGAAGAGCCGCACAAGAGGGAGGCGTGGCGACAGGGGAGGAAAAAATAATCAATACGGGAGTAGGAGTTATGCGGCGCAGAATAGAAGGTAAAGTCCTTATCAGCGGGGTGTAAGGCCCTCCAGCAGTCAACCAGTTTATGGTCAGACAGGAGGCTAGAGATCTTACCCAACACATGTCTGGGCGTACACGTAGTGCCCACCGAGGTGTCAAGAGTAGGGTGCAAGGCCACATTAAAATCCCCCCCCAGCACTAAAATCCCCTCCTGAAAGCTCGAGAGCTCCCGGAGAATGGCACGCAAGGAGACATGTTGTCCCCGGTTAGGCAAATAGACATTGACGAAGGTGTATAGCTGCTGTAGGATCCTCCCCTTTACCAAGAGGAACCGCCCCTCGGGGTCAGTACAAGTATCAACCAACTGGAAAGGGACCCGGCGGGAGAAGAGCATGGCCACCCCTTTAGATTTAGCCGTCATATTATTGCTAAAAAACCCGGTAGGGTAGGAGCCGTTTGACAATTTGGGGGCACGGGTCCCCAGGAAGTGCGTCTCTTGCACAAAGGCGATATCAATTCGCCCGCGTCTCAGATCACGCAGCAGAGACGTACGTTTTTCAGGGATGTTCAAGCCGCGAGCGTTGAGGGAGAGCAAGTTGAGCGTAGACATGGCGGACGTACACAGTCGCTCAAAAAAAAAAAAAAAAAAA
>VKOC01048494.1:0-10644 GCA_009364415.1 Spea multiplicata | reverse complement strand
TACATGACTGAGGTAGCGCCAATGCGTCACCCCCTTTTACCCCCCTTCCCAAATAAATACACAAACACAAAGTAAACAATATAATGCTTTATTATAGTCAACTGATGGAAAATTAAGGCCACGGTGCAGTCCGCTTTACGCCTTCCACACCGTGACACAGATATAAATAACTTTATTAATAAAATAAACTTTATTATGTAAACACATATAAATATAGCGATGCACGTGACGCACCACCTGACTTACTTATGACACGTGCAAGCCTTAAAACTAACCATTGTAAACCAAATGTACAGGTTACACATCGTAACCATAAATTGTAAACAACTACCCGGCTGGCCCAGGCGTAAAACCGTAAAAACGTAGAGACCACCGGCGTCCCCTGCACGGCAGCCATTGTCACGGCTAGGATTCACCAAGGCACAAGCCCAGGGAGTGTCCTGCACTTAGGCCGAGGGCCTGTGCACCACGGGTAAAACCACACCTAAGGTGGTTAACCCTTGCTCTATGCCAGCTTGTTAACCAACCGCCACGGAACAGAAAGGAAATAAAAAGAGAGAGGGGTGGGAGGGAGGGAAAGCTTTTCAGGTGAATTGAAAAAGTGACCTAAATGGGGTGGGCTCCCATATATATAGTGACCCCCACCCCTAGGCACATTAGGATGATGCAAACCTATCATTGTCAGCCGAGGGCCGTCAATCAACATAGACTGACAGCCCCCTGAGCTGACTCAGCAAAATTACTAATAAACAGGAAAACGGGAGGGGGGAGAGGGCTGCCTGACGACCCCTCAGTCATGCGCCCTTGTTGCTCCATGCTCTCGCCTGGGGCTTTCTTTACCTCCCCACTGTTTTACCATAAAACATCTTCTGTTGATATAGCATAGGGTACTAGTGAGTAAGAGCCAGCCTGCCTTGAAAATGATCCTAAAATTATGAATTTTATGTTGAGGTATTCACTAACAGATGTGAAGAGCTGACTTGCAGTTAAAAGTTAAATAGAAATGTTTCCATCAACCGTGCAACCCACAGGAATCTTGAGTTTCCCACAAACGCTGGTATGAGTTCATTGCCCATTGAAATGAATGAGCGTGGAACTCTCAAAAGCTAAGATGCTGGTCATTGTCGGGTTTGCCCTGTAGTTTCACACGCAGCACTTGTATATTTCCACAAGTTTAACACAACTAGACCCTGCAACATGCTATCGAATTTTAAAAATGATCAACACTTTAAATGTTAAATTAGCTTATTTTAAAGGAATAAGCCATGGGAATGAGATCGGTATGACCAATTTACCAAGCAGTATAGAGATAACATAAACTCTAAGAGATACTCATTTCCTTGAAGTGATTTAGACTAAAACTATAGTAGACGAACCATATGAATCCGTCCTGGTTAACATGCAAAAATATATATTTTTTCAACGCACAATTTCAGCCAAAGTGAATTAATCTCCCTCTGATCAGGCAATGAGAGATCAAAGTTAAGGTTTTAAGGGTAGTTTTCCAAAAACCACTGGGTAGGCTTTACCAATGCCACCAGTGACCTTTAATGGTCATATATAGAATAAAAGAACATTTCACCATACGAGTTAGCACAAGAAAATATCCAGTTTCTCTACAATCCAATATCAGGCTGGGAGTTTTGAATATATTCAATGGAAATGTACTATTCCAACCCATGCTGTCTATTTTCTGGCATCATTTGGTGCTTTCTGTTTGAACTGTGAATTAATATATGTGTGTATATTGCTGTTCAAAATATATTCCTTTAAAACGCATTCAAATAATCCTGAACTGTATAACTTCGGGTTTCAGTATAAATATTTATGTGCTGCACCTACTAAAGCAACTTATCCTATCATTATAAATAAGTTGTGATTTGATGATTATCTTTCTGGGAATATTCTTCCCACAGTTCCTCTGTTAAAAAACTGCACTGTGATCTTGACAAATGTAAAATGTCAGCTTTAATGTATCCGACCTATCAGCTCAATGAAAATAACTCAGAAGTATTGATTGCCTAATGATTTTTTTGGTGTATTCATTAACATCTATGGGCAGATGATTCCCTCCAAGCATCTGAAGTGCTGATGACACATTAGTGCTTTGCTGATTGTTTATTAGAAAACTGATTAGTTAGTGGATTGGTGTGCCAAAATATACTACCTTTTATTGCATGACAAAATTGGAACTAAGACCTTTAATACTTTTTTTTTAGTACTGTTTAAGTACTGGATAGGACATTGCAAAAGAAAACTTGCAGTTTACAAAGGAAGTTATATGAAGAATGACAAATTGTATACACATTTAAATATTCCCTATTATTATTGGACATTGTTGACCTTATTTTGCTTACAACTTGCTGATACTACTACTGTATCTGATACAACACACTGTTTGCCAATGATCTAATACATTTTTCTAGGGTGGACTGGTCCAAATTCTTCAAAAAGTGCCAAGAAGGCCAATGAGTTCACTTAACACAATGTAGCTTCACCCTGCAGTAGTTTGCATTACTTAGGAGCAGGACACAAACCATGTTTCAGAGTATGTGTGAGACAATCAGTGAGTGGTAGGGTGTGTGTGTGTGTGTATGTACACATGGAGGAACAGAGGCTACTTGCCTTTACTTGCCTCCAGGGCAGAAAGCCCTCCCCTGGTTTAAAGTATGCCAGAATTTGTGGAGAATAGGAGGTCTTAGGGTAAATGGATGGATGAAAACAGGTTCAGAAGTCTCATGAGCCTAACTAAATATTTGCTTGGATAATATGTGTAAAGCGAAAGACAAGTGTTAACTTACTCAGTTTTGCTCAGGCATAGTCCAGTTTTGAACACACAGTGACCTATTTGGACCTATCTGTCAAAGATCCACTTACATTTTGTCCAGAATGTGTTTTCCTTGTTTTTTTTACCCCAAGCTTCTCAATGCAAGTATGTTGTAAATACTGAGACGCACCCTTCTAATTGCCAATTACCTGACGTAATACAACAAATTGACCTAATTCCCTGTCTGTTTTAACTGTACTTTGCATGTGCATGTATTATTTAATACAGTTTTGAGGTCCTTTCCCTGCACCCACATTTGTTTTATTAAACTTGTACATCTGACATCTTTTTTAGAATAAAACTATAATTGTCTTTTTTATTTAATATCTACTCAAGTATATGACTTAATTTAATATATATATATATTTTACATACATTTTTACAGGCTTTTTCAAGTAAATCATTAATTAATTTGCTGCTGGCAAAAAGCATTTTTATAACTTTACCAGCGCATAAAATAGGAAAAGGAAGGAAGGTTAGTATCTTTACCTGTCGTGTTCGGTTTTTAAAGAAAGATTAAAAAAATACATATATAATATATAATAATAATATATATATAAAACCAAACACAAGTAAGTAATTGAGCCAACCAGGTTACAGATAACTAATATCTAAACGTTAAAATAAATCTATTTTTCATTTTGACCTCGAAACCTCTTCAATTAATTACTAAAATCTATTTACACAGCAGCCAGAGGAAATCAATTACATATCTGCCTGATTTTGCGTTTGCTTTTTCAATTTATCCTTACAGCAACACCCCAAACGGCACTATTTATCACAGTTCCTCATCTGTAAATACAGGACAAAACAGAGAAGGAGGCAACACCAGATATAACTGTACAACAAAATCCATCTATTTTGACTGTAGTTTTTTCCTTTAACTCTGAAAGCAAGATAGGTACCCATTTATTATAAACATATGCATAAACTAGGGCATTGCTCTTTTAATAATTTTATATCTCCTTGATTTGTGGAATACCATAGTAGCAAACCAGACAATGACATTTGATGACCAGCCCTGAACCCTGCATTTATTTCCTTAGTAATTGTTATATGCTGAAGTGACAATTGGCAGCCATTTCTTCAAAGCCAATGGATACTACAGAACACACAATCTATTGATTGTGAGCATTTTGAGTTTCACAATTAACTTTTTTTCTTAATAATAAATATTGAATACATTTTTAGGCTACTTCAAGAACTCATGTAACTCGTTTGCCAACCAAAAACAGGTGTGTGTTTTGTCCAAGCCTCCACAATGGTAAATGGAAACACTAACACATCAAAAAACTTGACATACCTAAGAATCCTCCACATGCACATACACCTAACCGTTCCCAATACTGCAATACTGCAATATTTAATAAACCTTATTTATAACACAAATAGTTATTCACTATGATACATTCCTCTGTGCCAATTGTCTAGTGAAATTCACCATTAATTAATCAGGGCCTAAATGCACTAAAATTAGTCATAGATCAAATTTTGGATTGATGCCACATATAGGACATCCATGACCTTGATGTATTCTGGACTGTTTGTTGCATAATAGTTTATTATTTGTTGAGGTGGCATAAAACTATTCAATTCTAACATTTCTGTTTATTTATTTTCTGTAGAGTGAGTAAATGTAATTAATTTAACATGATTCATTGAGGCTCGGATGGGTACATGTTCAAGTTAGGGTTTATGAACAGACATTCATGGATTATGAAGAAATATGATCACCTGTCGAGGTTTTTAGAACACAATAGAAGCCAGGCAAAGTAATCCAAGAATCTGAAGAAGGCATGTGTGGTGAGTAGACACTAGAAGCTAAACTATGCATTATGATTTAAACCTAGCATTTAATAATGTGCTTTCCTTCTAGTAAGTTGTTCATGTGAAATTCAGACTGGGAAGTAGTTGTTAAAATCAACCCATTAAAACTGAACAATATTTAAACTGTAAAATTAAATTGATGCTAACAAATTTTGGAATCACATTAGCTACTTACTAAATGTTTTCCCCTGTGTCGTCCGATGTGGTTGTTATGGGTCGCACCAGCCAAAGCCCTGCCAAATAGCCACATTTGAAGGGTCTATCGCTGGAGTGGGTGACAACGTGGTTCCTTAATTCTGATGGCTGGGAGAAGGACTGAGAACAGTGTCCACACTGGTAAGGCCTAAAATAGATAGAAACACAGTTGAGTTGTTTCTATGAGGACTGTTTTATAAGTCATTGTTACAGGAATCTCTTAAATGGCAAACTAGAATAAAATCCTCTACATCGTAAACTTGCGAACAGGAACCTCCTTAGTCTGT
This sequence comes from Spea multiplicata, assembly GCA_009364415.1. Classification (NCBI taxonomy): domain Eukaryota; kingdom Metazoa; phylum Chordata; class Amphibia; order Anura; family Pelobatidae; genus Spea; species Spea multiplicata. The sequence continues at coordinate 5,508 of VKOC01048494.1, read as the reverse complement.
CAATTCTAGTTTTGGCATACCCTTTGAATATATACGTATTGGAAGAAGTTCTGTGTAAACTGTTGGAACAATATTAATAAAAGATGATAATAATAGTACAAGGTATAGTAAGTATAGAATTCTTAGTGTGTAATGTCTCCCTGTGTGCTATTGCTAAGCCAGGCTTGTTGTGATAAATATTTTCTCATAGAATTGTTTACAGTATGGACATGTATTGAAATCTACAGTATGAACCAACTGAAATAGTTAAGTAATTAATAATGAATAAGCAGTATCCTAAAGGGTATATAAATGTTAATAATGGAAAGAAAAGTGGGGTATCAGCAGTGGGGGAGGGTGTGGGCCACTTCCCAACAACAAAGGAAGGCAGACACTTAAGGATAATTCTTAGATTGGCACAATATTAAGGCACTGTTGTTACATTGGCTATAACATAAAGCCTAGACCCAAACACCGAACGACTATTGTGTAAAAAAAAAAAAAATACATGCAACAAAAAGCGCTGTTAATACTAATTCATTGTACAGGACTAATAATGGGTTAGAATTAGTTGCTTATGATTATCCCTCTTCTGTCTTCAATTCTTGCCATTTGCTATAATATTAATTTAATTATCTTGTTTTTTTAAGGTACTTTACACATTGTTTGGAGCTATAAATAAACGGATGTATATGTCCTAGCGTTGGAAACATCCCTAATGCTTTCCATTTAATTCAGTTATCTATTCAATGGGTGTTGTATATTTCATAGCATCAATCAATTTTCCTAATGGGCAAAAGAGCTATTAACATTTATGACCTATAGATGTCTAGTCTTAGCAAAGCCGAAAGAAGGTAGGATAATTGTAAAAAGGATCTACTGATACCTTTTTACATATTAAATGGTAACAATTATCCAACTTCTTGATAATGCAGTAAAGTGTCACAGTAATTTACCAGACACACGTAAAATAAGATTTGCTGCATGCTGTCATCATACACATCAAAAGTCTTTGGTAAAAAGGAATCTTTAATTGTAGAAGTAGTTATACGAAAATAACAGATTATTCCCTTTTAATATCAAAGTGTTTCAGGCTGAAAAGCATGTTCCTTGCATTTGACAAACCTGCTAAGTGTGTTGCACCTTAACATGGAAAATATATATTATCTAACATCTAAATCTTGTGAATTGTCTACCTCATTGTACATGAACTCTCCCCATATCTCACCCTTGGAGCAAGTCTTCATACTCTTTTATTTGAATCCCTTTCTCTCTATAAAATATGTATAGTGTTCAATTATTTGTCAATCATGGGGTCTTCTGCAAGCTTTAAGCCCCAAAAGGTAGGACATTATCATTGCACAAGCTGTTATTTTTGTACTAAAGCCCTTTCCATTTAAACCACCATATGGTTCTAATATAATATAACCAAACTATTTTAGTGTGGCATACTAACCACATACAGGGTACCTCTTATCTGTACCTGGGGTTCCATAGTGGTTTTTACTATACAATTTGTCACCCTATACTAATGAACCCTGATGATACCAAAATTAACATTCTTGTCTAAGCTGCAACATATAGAATTCATAGGTGTGCAGTTCTAATCAGGGAGGTGACCCTGTTAACTACCAATATACATATCCCCTTCATACCTCTTCCAGGACAGTGCTGATATAAGCCCACTACACTACAACAATGGGCAAGGTACTCTCTCTAAGTAGTTTATCAGCATTAAAGCGAGCTCCCCAGGGGCCATACCGCTGTTGCAAGTGTGAGCAGGTTGCTTCTTTGGAATGTACTGTGATAGATCTAAAGAGGCAACTGGCAACACTGAGGGACATAGACAACATGGAGAGGAGCTTGCTGCTTACAGAGCAGGCATTGGCTGGGGCCAGTGCTGAGGGGGGTGGAGATGGGGAAGAAGAGGTCTCGAGGGCAGAGAGCTGGGTTAGTTGTGCAAGGGGCAGCAGGGGCCGGAGAGCTAGGGAGGTTTGTTCTGGGCTAGATCACCCCAACATGTTTGCCAGTTTGTGCGAAGATGCTGGGGAGACCAGCTCAGAGGAAGCATTTCTGGGGCAGGCTGACTCTCCTAGCAGCCAGGAGAGTAGCCTCTCCAGCATAGTGGGGAGCCAGAAGGCTAGGAAGGCTAGACAGGTGCTGGTGGTAGGGGATTCAATTATAAGGAAGGTTGATAGGGTAATCTGTCGCCAGGACCCCGAATGCCGAACAGTATGCTGTCTCCCGGGTGCTCGGGTTCGACATATTGTGGACCGGGTAGACAGATTGTTGGGAGGGGCTGGAGATGACCCAGCGGTCGTAGTACATGTTGGTACTAACGACATAGTTAGGGGCAGGTGGGGGGTCCTTAAAAATGAGTTTAGGGCACTAGGTCAGAAACTTAGGCAAAGGACCTCCAAGGTAATGTTCTCTGGAATATTACCAGTACCACGCGCTACTTCAGGGAGACAGCGGGAGCTTAGGGAGATCAATGCGTGGCTAAGAGCATGGTGTAAGAAAGAGGGATTTGGGTTTTTGGAGAACTGGGCAGACTTTGCAGTCGGCTACAGACTCTACAGCAGGGATGGACTGCACCTCAATGAGGAGGGGGCTGCAGTGCTAGGGGAGAGGATGGCTAGGGGAATTGCGGATCTTTTAAACTAGGTTCTGGGGGGGAGGATAAATATAGAAAAGAAGTGCTAGCTAGAGTAGACTCAGAAGGGGGTCTAGCTATGGGAAAAGGGGGTGAGAGCACTGGTGGGGTTAGCACAGACAATATGGTGTTGCATAGTACAAAACCTGCTGTCAAGAATTATTTGTCAACTGTTACATCAGAAATGGGTAGTAACCTTAAATGTCTTTTAGCAAATGCGAGAAGCTTGGCAAACAAAATGGGTGAGCTGGAAGTATTGGTAAGTAATGAACAATATGACTTGATCGGTATCACGGAAACGTGGTGGGATGATACATATGACTGGTCAGTAAACTTACAAGGATATTCACTTTTTAGAAGGGACAGAGTAAATAGAAAAGGGGGAGGGATTTGTTTATATGCAAACCCTAAACTTAAGCCCAGTATTAAGGAAGATGTGCATGATGACAGTAGTAATGTGGAGACGCTGTGGGTAGAGATTAACCTAGATAGTAAAAAAAGTCACACACTACTTGTGGGTGTATGCTACAAGCCACCCAACATTAGCAATGAGGGGGAAGATCAGCTGCTATTTCAAATTGAAAAGGCTGCATATAGAAATGAAGTTTTGATCATGGGAGATTTTAATTACCCAGATATAGATTGGAATAGTGGAACTTGTTCCACGACGGGCAGCAAGTTTCTGAACCTGCTTAATGACCAATTTATGTCCCAATTAGTAGAGACCCCAACCAGAATGGATGCCTGTCTAGATCTGGTAATAACTAACAATGAGGAACTTATCTCAAACATTATAGTAAGAGAACACTTGGGGAATAGTGACCATAACATGGTTTCATTTGAGATTAATTCCAAAAAGCAAATGGGTAACTTCTCTACCAAAACTCTTAATTTCAGAAGGGCAAACTTTGACAGGCTAAGGTCCACCATGGAATGTATAGACTGGGATGGATTGTTCTCTGGGTTAAACACAGAGGAGAAATGGAATACCTTTAAGCACATATTGCAAAGTTATACATCCCAATATATACCTATGGGAAACAAATACAAAAGAAACAAATCAAAACCAATGTGGCTTACCTGGAAAGTAAAACAGGAAATAAGGAATAAACAATTGGCATTTAAGCATTATAAAAGCGAGGGGTCGGTAGTATCATTTATGGCATACAAAGATGCCAACAAAGCCTGCAAAAAGGAGATTAAAATGGCTAAACTAGAAAATGAGAAACTTATTGCCAAGGAAAGTAAAACCAATCCCAAGAAATTTTTCAAGTATGTGAATGGGAAAAAGTTAAAGGTAGAGAATGTCGGTACGTTATTATCTGGAAAAAAAAAACAAAAAAACCTGGAAATTTGGTTAGTGAGGACAGAGAGAAAGCCGACATTTTAAATGCTTTTTTTTCTTCTGTTTATACCAAGGAAGAACCGATGACGGAGCCCCTGCTGGCTAATTTTAAGAAACCGTTGCAACAAACATGGGATTGGCTGACACAAGAAAGTGCTCAAGCAATTAAATACTGTTAAGGTAGACAAGGCCCCTGGACCGGATGGTATACACCCAAGGGTACTGAAGGAACTAAGCCTAATTCTGGCCCAGCCACTATTGCTAATCTTTAGGGATTCTTTCAGCTCGGGCGTAGTTCCATTAGATTGGCGCAAGGCAGATGTTGTGCCCATATTTAAAAAGGGATCAAAATCTCAACCGGGCAATTACAGGCCAGTAAGCTTAACATCGGTAGCGGGGAAATTATTTGAAGGGTTGCTAAAGGTATACATTCAAGATCATATCTTGATCCATAATCCAATTAGTAGAAGTCAACATGGATTTGTGAAAGACCGGTCTTGTCAAACCAACCTATTAACATTCTATGAAGAAGTTAGTAAAAATATAGACCTGGGTTGGCTGTAGATGTGATTTATCTGGACTTTGCTAAGGCGTTTGATACGGTTCCGCATAAAAGGCTACTCTATAAATTAACAGAAATAGGCTTAGGGGCAAATGTCTGTATGTGGATCAGAAATTGGCTAAAAGATAGAATGCAGAGGGTTGTTGTGAATGGATGTTTCTCAGCCTATACGCAGGTATTAAGTGGCGTGCCTCAGGGGTCTGTCCTCGGTCCTCTTCTTTTTAATTTATTTATAAATGATCTCCCAAGCTGCATTAAGAGCCATGTCACAGTTTTTGCTGATGACACAAAATTAGGCCGGGTAATTCAGACTAATCTTGATGTTTCTTCATTGCAGGAAGATCTAGACAGAGTTGGGGACTGGGCGTGCAAGTGGCAGATGAGGTTCAATATAGAGAAATGCAATGTTATGCATTATGGTAAAAATAATAAAAATGCAACCTATTCTTTAAATGGAATATCCTTGGGCGAAACTACCAATGAGAAGGATTTAGGAATGACAACAGACTTGACAACAGTGCGCAATGCCAGCAAGCAGCTGCGAGGGCCAATAAGGTTTTGGCATGCATAAAAAAAAGGTATTGATTCAAGGGAGGAGGATATCATCTTGCCTCTGTACAGGTCATTGGTAAGACCTCACCTTGAATATGCGGTACAATTCTGGGCACCGGTCCTTAAAAAGGACATTATGGAATTAGAAAAAGTGCAAAGGAGGGCTACGAAATTAATAAGGGGTTTGGGAGATACCAGTTATGAAGAGAGACTAAAAAAGTTAAAATTATATAGGCTAAAAAAGTTAAAATTATATACACTGGAGAAACGGCGTCTCAGAGGGGATATGATAACATTATATAAATACATGCAGGGCCAATATAAAGAGCTCTTCAGTGACCTGTTCATTAACAGAAATATACAAAGAACAAGAGGTCACCCTCTGAGACTGGAAGAGCGCAGATTTCATAGACGACA
>VKOC01048491.1:0-10653 GCA_009364415.1 Spea multiplicata | reverse complement strand
ATTATGAATAGTTCCAAATACCAGGCAATTTTGGCACAAAATCTTCAGGCATCCGTTAGGAAGCTGAAGATGAAGAGGAAGTTCACCTCTCAGAACGAGAACGACCCAAAACACACATCCAAATCCACAAAAGCGTGGCTTCACCAGAAGAAGATGAATGTTTTGGAATTGCCCAGCCAAAGCCCAGACCTGAATCCAACTGAACATTTGTGGGGTGATCTGAAGAGGGCTGTGCACCGGAGATGTCCTCGCAATCTGACAGATTGGGAGCGCTTTTTACAAAAAAGAGTGAGCAAATATTGCGTCAAGAAAAGCCATGCTAATAGACTGCAACCCAAAAAGACTGATTGCTCTAATAAAATCAAAAGGGGCTTCCACAAAGTATTAGTTTAAGGGTCGCACACTTATGCAGCTAGGTTATTGGGAGTTTTCATTTATCCCCCCTCAATGATTTCAGTTTGTTTTGCAGTTGAGTAGTTCACGTTATCGGTCACATTAAAGGTGGGAAAAGTTCTGACATGATTTCTCTTTGTCTCATTCTTTAACCTCAAAACAACCTGGCATTTTCACAGGGGTGTTTAGTCTTTTTATATCCACTGTAGGATTGCTTGTCAAGGCATCCGACAACACTGATATCGGCATCAGGGGCCAGTGTGGCCCCTCCTCGGTACGTCAGCGTCCGCCATACACTGTGTGGTGAAGGACACCCATTTTAGAAGAGCTTATAAGGCTTCAATTATGTCGCTAAAATCCCTCAATACCAAGGCATTCAGTGGTTCAAAAACTCACCCGAGAATGCACTGTGATCACTCCGGAGAGCAGTCACTAACGCCACTGAGAGATTTGGCCTTTCACAAGTTGCTGGCATATTTTTTTTAAATATAAACTCGTTTCCAAGAAGGTTCTGAGAACTTGGGAGTCCCCCTGCAGGTTACATACAAGTACTGCATTCAATCATGCAAGTCATGACCAAAAAATGGTATCTGAAGAAACCCCTTTCTCACGTTCTACCCAGGCTGCGGAGCTGCATATTTCTGTCTTTCTTCAGTTTCTCTGTTTTGCTTCAATCCATTCCTAGATTTCCTTATGCTCTGTTCTGATCTTCTATCCCTTGCTTCTAGTTCTGCTATTTGCTTCAGCTGTTTCCTTTATAAGGTGTGCCCCACTCGTTATGTTTGTCTCAGTCTGCAGTCTACAGGTATGTCTGTCTGATATGTGTTTGGATTTCATGTTTGGTTTGTTTAGTACCTCTATAGGCAGGGTTTAGCGTTATGACCCACCAAATATTGGCATACTTTGGCGTAGTGGTGGGCTAAGCATACTATGGCCATAAGATGTGACGGAATCTCCAGTTGTTATCTTATAGTCCTAAACTAGTCCTGTTTAGTCCTGTACATGATTCCAGTGCTAAATAAATTCTACTATTTGTCCTGAGTTTTGGAAATACCGAATTTTTTATTGTTTTTTTCTGCACGTTATGGGGCAATAAATACCAGTAGCGTTTTGCTATTCCAAAATGATTTTTCCCCAAATCTGGTCATTCTGCCCCATGTGCTATTTCGGGTATCTTTGAAGCCGGCCAATGCAATATTTTTTTTTCACAGACGTATTCCAGGTATAAATTTACCGCTCCTGGTATATGTCCGTGTCAAACAACACCCCGATATGTGTTCAGTAACATCTCCTGAGCGCAGCGATACCCTACACGCATGGGTTTGTTGGGTTATTTGGGAGGTAAAAGACCACCATTGTGAGGTGTGTATTTTTTGCGAATTCAATTTACCCCAGCAAATCATAAATTTTTTAAAACTAGGCCCCCTATGGGCATTTATAATGCAAATATTTTAACTCTTTCCATGCGGGAATTTTTTGGGAAGATATAGATGTACAAGGGGTTAATAAATATTTTTCTTGTTTAATTTAAGAATAAATTTGAAGATGATTATGAAAACAATGATATTTCTTAATTCAAAGATAGAAAAATAAATCAAAATATTTACATTAGATTATTATAATCGTAATAATAAACAAAAAAAATTAAATATTAATATGTCTAAAAATGAAAACATCACAGGCCTAGGAGTTAAAAAGAAGAATGAACCTCTTTTGTTCTAGTATGGTATCTTTACAAAGGTTCGCTCACTATCTGTGGGTCAACTGGCATTAAAGTTTAGATTAGGTGCTGAATTATTTCTATAAATCGGGTGAATCTCCTTTGACACAATGATATTATATTATATATACATTTTAACTAAAAGTGGTGCCCACCCCGTGGCCCGGGGATCTGCAGCACCGCGTTAGAAGATATTTAGTTTATTCATTATATAATATACCTTTTTTTTATAGCCATTCTTCTTTTGATTAATTTCATGTTCTTTCCTGGATAAAAAAAGCATATTGTGCAGCACATGTGCCAGGACATAAACGGCCGTGTACACAGGGTATGAGAAGGTATTTTTTGTTATTCCCAACTTGATGGCGTGTTCCTTTCTCGTGCAGTTATTAGCAGTAAAGTCATAAATTACTTGAAACAGATCGTTCTTCGCATCATTTGATATTAAGCAGTGAAATTCCATTAACCAAATATCTTGAAGTATTGGATCAGACGGGCGATTGGATGGACGGACATTATCCAGGAAAGTCTCCATGCCAGGAATCAAGCTATTGGATGGAGCAAAACTTAAACTACAATTAAATGACATTGTTGTCTGTAAAGTGAAAAACAACGCATCTGACCACGAAGCTTTAAGGATAAGTGTCGTATTTTCCAAAACATGTGTGGATTTATGAAAAAGTATTTTGCAATTCATAGCACATGTTCCACAAGCTATGAGCACCTGTGATGTTGACTTCTCAATAACGGCCAGATCCTTATGGGTTCCTTCCATTGTTACAGACATTTTAATAACGAGCTCGATGCAGATCCCGTGGCTGGTGAGCACGTGGCTGAACTCCTGGAGCTCCCGCTCTCCACTTTCATCCTGTGATGTGATTATTCCAACCCAGTTCCATCCGTAATGTTTCAGCAACTTCACAATCATTTCATATTGAATCTGAGCTCCTTGAAATAGTTGGATGTAGTTGGGGTACAGCGCCGCGTCACTGAGCAGTGGGTCATATACCTCATAGCTGATCTAATAAGATTAATAATAGTTAGCGAGGTGGAGGTTTTATTTTTTAATGGCTACAAATGGTTTACATTTCATATACAAATATCTATTTAGGCCAAAGAGCTTTTAGCCACCAATGGTTCCACTGAATGCATCAGTCTTTATTAATCTATATTTTTAAACCTTAAGAAAACAATAAAATAAAAAATAAGGTTTACGCGATCAATGCCAATATTACTTGTATTACTGCCCACCGTTTCACCGCTTTCCTTCTCTCCGACAGTACGGCTGCCGTTATGTTTGCATTTATATACTACATGCTTTATTTAAAAATAATGGCCAGAGTGGTGGGAGTTCCTTTTTATGCTGAAATTCACACGTTTTTGTACGATTATATAAAATATATGATGCAGCAAGATTTTTAAATGTTTACAGACCCAGAATATTATGGACAGTTCTAAAGACCCCTTCTCCGGAAGAATAATGACATCCTGGAGAGAGTTCAGATGGGGGGGACTTAAACGCTTTGCAAGAAAAAAAATTGTAAGAATAAAGGTTCTCAATCTGTCCAGCATGGGAGATGAAGAAAGAGAGAGAGACATTTATATACATAAAGGGATTTAACAGAGGAGATAAGGGAAGTTACAACAAGAGACCAGAATGTAAAAGTAGAGGCTCAGAGGCTGAATGGAAGGAAGGTTTACTTTACTGAGAGAGTAGTAGATTCTGCCTTATTATAACCGTATAATATTATAATATAGTAACTCAGTATTCGCTCTCTTTGGCTGTTTTGGTATCAGTTGGTTTTATTGTAAAAAATCAAACTCGGGGTAATTTTTTAGTTAAACTACACATCCTATCAGTCCGAGCCATCTGCACCTTCAGCCCACAGAGAGCTTTCAGCGGCCTCTTACCTGCGGGTATCCGTACAGCCTGAGGATCTGCGCCACTTGGATTGTAGCCGTTCTAAGATTTCCGATTAATCCTGCAAATTTATTACCTCCTTGGCAGGAATAATTTGGAAATTCACCCATTTCCCCTGATAATATTTGAAATAAATTCTGTAAAGATTTCCTGGCATTTCCACAAATATCATAAACATGGTAACCCAGAGTGATATTGGGTAAAATATGCGGGGTCCGGTTAATCTCATCAACAGCAAAGATAAAAGCCAGGAGATTTCTGTATTCTGTACGATCGACACTGGGGGGAAATAAGGCTCATTTATTACTTTATTCTGTAAATTATTAATGAAATTTGTTTCCAATAACAAATAAACTGACTTAACATTCAGCTAACAGACAACATGAAATAAACATCCATCAGCCTAAAAGAGAGAAGATATTCTGCTGATCTGCGGCCCCCGGGCTATCAGGAAATGCTATTTGCTCTGTTTTGGGTCATGGTGTAAATGGATCTCAAAATTCCCCATGAAAATATTTAAAGTAAATGATGCTCCTAGGTCTGTCTTCATTACCTGCAGATAAATTACTGACAGCTTTCTAAGTGCATAGAAACTGTTTCCTATAATACCAAGGCAGAGGAAGGGTTAACAGGCTTCAGTATTTCTGTACACTCAAATAAAATCAATATATTTAACCGTTTCACTGATTTTAATAAAAATGGAGAAATATTGTGCTTTTTATGGCTGATTTAGTTAGACCAAAGGTCTCAGATCCCCAGTTTGGGGTATCGCTCTGCGCAGGCCGAGGACCCTCTGTAGTAACATCTCGTGCCGAGGAGCTCACGGGAATCTCCAGCAGGGTTACAGGGATAGAAACTGATGTCTTTTAACAGCAGCCCCTGCCAGACCATCCTAAAAGGGCTGTCACGCTGGCCTCGCTGGAAGTGACCGTCTCTTTATTAAAGGCCAGTGATGGAGGCTCATACACCTTACCTGTATAGAGCGCCCCAGACATGCGATAAAAATGTAACACAGAAAATGCACTTACTCTGCACACATACTATAAAAGGGAATGTAATCAAGTGTTTTAGCATACAACACTTTTATCCCGGTATTAACCGTGAATAATCCTCCAATCATCACATCTCCTTCCTGATAATATTTATACTCAAACAGGCATTCTTTCCTTGAGATGTGACATCCAGGAGCTGATCTCAGAGTGACTTGCCTTCCTGCTATTACTCCCAGTAAGCTCAGGCACAGAATGACTCCAAACTGTTGAGCCGAGGGCAGAATGAGATCCATCACGGACCCCACGTCCTTCTCAGTGTGATGAGCAGCAGCTCTGCAGCCCCCGGTATATATCTGTGATCAGCGCTATATTAAACCAGCCGGCCGCGGCTCAGATAAATATATCCAGCTCTCTGATCACACGTTGGGATTTATTCTCTGCGAGGGAGAGAGCGTTAAATCCCCGGACAAACAGAAAGAATAACTGAAGTCAAAAGTAAAAATGTCCAGTAATTGCTGCTTCTATATTATTGTCACTTAAAATTAAATTCACTTTCAAATTATTTCTATTCAAACAGTAACGGCATCTAAGGGGGATTTTAAGGTTTGTGTCCATCTAGCTTAAACTCTTTCCAATGAGGTGTGAAAGTTGGAGGAGGGGAAACAGGGATTACTTTATAGGGGCAGAAGTTATTGGAAGCATATCTGCCAAGTGTCCCTGGTTAGTTTGCCTAGCTGGGTATGAGGGTATCGCTCTACAGACATAAAACCCGCAATAATGTGTAAAGAAACAGCATGAAATTGGTTTATAAATTAAACTGTATAAATATAACATATTCATACGCTGTGTAAATATCTTTGAAAGGGGCATAAAATTCAAGATCTCAGCTTTAGCCATGCCTGGAAGGAGCGAGGAGGCGCCATCTTTACAGGTCTTCTTGTAACTGCCTGCCCTTCATCAGGAAGAAAGTAACCACTACAAACTAATAAACATTCATGTATTCCCACATAATTAAGTTCTTTGTCACTTAGCTGTTTTACAATTTTTGTACCCTTCATGACAATGACTATTTTACAATTTCCATAGTATTTATAATTATTAAAGCAGAGAAAAGAAAAATGTTGGTGCGTTAAGCTAGTCCCAGGTTCAAATAATACAAATGTATAAAACGAGGCCTACAAAACAGGTGTGAGAATACTGCAAACACAGTGTATACAAAAACCGAAAACTGTCTGAGCTTCTCACCCTAATTAACATAATATAAATGAGAGGTTTTGGTTATATGAATTGGCCAAAGCATAATTAAGCTCACCCGCCATGTCAAGTAGGTTCTCACCCTATTAAGAGTGTGCCTTGATGTGGTGAGTGAGTAGGTCTACTGCTGCCCGCGGACCTCCCGATCACGGCGCGGCACTGCCTCATGGCAGGCTGCTCTCTCGGCCTCGCGGTCTGTGTGCACGGAGTGCCGCGCCCGAGCCGCGTTCATGGAGAGGAGGGGGCGGGGCTTAGCCCCGTTGATGCAACCTCCCTCTCCAACAGCCACCAGAGGGAGGGGGGGGAGGTAGACACTGATCTGTCTCCCTCCACTCAGGTGTAGCAGAAGGGAGGGGAACCGGCACTTAGTGTGGGAGGGGATCAGGTGCTAGGGGGTGGATGTCTCATTACCTGCCCCTATATAATCCCCACAAGCCTCTACACCAGTGCTTCTTTGTTAAGCGTAAGTGTTGCTTATAACCTCTATATTACTTGAATCCCTGGTATCCTGACCTTTGGAGTCATTGGAGTACTTTGGCGTAGTGGTGGGCTAAGCATACTATGGCCATATCATGTGACGGAATCTCCAATAGTTATCATTAGTCCTAGGCTAGTTTCTGTATTCATGTGTGTCAGTCTGTGATGTAACCAGTGGGGTGTCCTTACCTGTCCTGTCTGTATCCCCGGTAGTGGGATGTCCTGTCTTGTTCATATCTTGTCTGGTTATGTTTATTCCTTGTCTTGTGCCACTTATCGTGTATATCTTGTATGTCATGTTTCTTGCCTGGTCTCCCTTTCCCTTGCTTGTTATGTGTCTGCTATATTACCCTTTGCCTAGCTTCCATTCTCCCAGCCTGCAATAGTCAAGATGGGAAATGTTAAGGGAATTATTGTGTATTCTTGGGGGAGGAATGGGCAGACTGAATGTGAGGGTTGAAGGACAGGTTTGAGTCAAGGATGACCCCAAGGCATCGGGCCTGGTTAGTGGGAGAGATTTGTTGATGGTGAAGGAGAATTCAGGGACTGGGGTGGAGATGGAAGATAATGAATTCACTAAGTTAGCGTTGTGACATCCTTGAAGAAATAACAGAAAAGCAGTTAGTAATACCGGACATGAAAGACGGCAAGAGATCAAGAGAAGATTTGGGTATCATATGCATATAGATGATACTGGAGGCCAAATTAGTTCATTAGTTTGCCAACAGATGAAGTACAGTACAGCAGAGGGCCAAGGACTGAACCTTGGAGGGATGCCAACAGAAGGTGTATTAGGTGATGATGTCTTGCCAGAGAAGCTGACAGAGAAGGAACAGTAAGGCATGGAGACCCAGGAGAGAGCTGTATATTGAATGTCTATAGAATAAAGTGAGTTAAGAAGAATGTGATGATCAACAGTATCAAAAGCAGCAGAGAGATCCAGGAGTATTAGAAGGCAGAAGCAGTAGAGTGAAGGGGTTTGAAACCAGAATTTAGAGGGAATTAGATGAGAGGAAGTTAGTAAGGTGATTGTACAAAATCTGTTCAGGCAACTTAGAGGTAAAAGGAAGCAGAGAGATAGGGCGGTAGCTAGTCAGACAGATCTAAGGAAGAATGTTTTAGAATGGGTGTGATTAGCGCATGCTTGAAGGTTGTTGGTGCAGTTCCAGATTATAGAGAAAGATTAACTAGGTGGGTCAAAGTGATGGTCAAAGGGATGGATGGGGTCAAGAGGACAGATTGTTGGGTGAGAGGAAGAAAGAAGAGTGACAAGGTCATCTTCAGGGAAAATGCACAAGCCTCTTAGAGGCACAGGCCACGTTCCATCTGTGTGCCACTTTCCACCCAAGTGCCAATTTTCCTAAGTGCCACTGTTCTGGAGTTTACCAAGGGAGTTCACCAAGGAGGACAACAAGGAAGGACAAACAGAAACCTGGAAGCTCCCTGCAACCAATATGCCACTGAATTGTCATCAAGTGCTGCCTACTGCTTATTGTGTTTGCTCCACCACCACTTCATTCCCATCACCATCTGTCTCCCGTTACCATGCTCACAATCCTCTTGTTCCTCTTTTCACTTTCCTCTATTAGTAGTAGAACAGTTATCTCTCTCCAGCAACCAGCACCTCCACACTATGTCTATATTGCATCATCATTACTTTCTTCTCATCCCAAGCACTTTCCAACTTCACCTCCTCCCTTTTCCCCACCCCCTATCACTCTCAGCAATCTCTCTGCTCACACAAGTCATATTCCCACCTCCTCTCACTCTCACTTCTATTTCTTTTAGCAACTGGGGATATTTTCCCAAATCCTGGCCGTACTTTGGTTCTCACTTCCTCATCTTCTCCCAGTCAACATTCCAGAAACGTGAATAATATTGTCCACCTACCCCCTACTGATCCTCCTACCCCCCATTTAACTTTGCACTCTGGAATGCACATTCTGTCTATAACAAACTAACAGCCATTCACGACCACTTTATCTTTAGTTTCCTGCACCTTCTGGCTCTAAAAGAAACCTGGCTAACCTCTTATAACACTGCCTCTCCTGCTGCTCTTTCCTATGGTGGCCTCCACCTCACCCACACTCCTCGATCTGATGACAGGAAGGGTGGTAGGGTAGGCTGCCTACTCTCCCCAACTTGTACTTTCCAACCTATTCCCTCTGCTCCATCACTCTCTTTCTCCTCATTTGAAGTCCATGCTATCCGACTATTTAATCCCATCTCCTTACATGCTAACATCTTTCTTGACCACTTCTCCTCATGACTGCCTCACCTTCTCTCTTCTGATAATCCGTCTGATATACTGTTCTCACTCACTAACTTCTCTAATTCCCCTTTCCCCTTGTCATGCCCCTCTTACCCTTACCTGCTCTCCCCAGCTGTCCTCCATTACTGTATGCCATCCGCGATCGCGCGGTAGGCCAAAACCGTGGCCTAAAGTTTCAGAAAACCCCAGGGAGGGCTTCCAGGTGTTGCTCAAGCATCAACACCTGGAGAAGGGAGGTAACACCTGTAATCCCCATTAAGCATCCACCAATGAAGGTCACATCCAAAACTAATGAACCAGGTGCTATGGATTTACCCCTGCCTGGTAACCAATCCAGTAAGGAGCTTGTTCAGCACAGGGGATGAGTAGATACTTGCAGCACTATAAAAACTGTGAACACTTTACTCCAGTGTTCCAGAACTTTGGTTCCTGTATGTCCGTGGACTTTAGCTTCCTGTTCTCCTCTGCTTGCTCTGCTACAGACCGTCTATTGGATTCTTCGTTACCTGACCTTTGGCTTCCCTATTGGACTACCCCGTTTGCCTGTTACCAGCCCAATCCTGACACCCCCTCTCTGACCACATCTACCTTTCCTGTTCTCTAACCTTGTCTCCCACTCCCTGCACCCTATCTGCCTAACCAGATACCTCAGTACTATTAACCTTCAGAAGCTCTCAACCAATTTACTCCCTCTCCTCTCTCCTATCTCTAACAACGCTACCTTTCTCTATAACTCCACTTTTACATCTGCTCTTGAGGATGTAGCCCCAGTTACTACTCGTTCTTCACGACTGCTGAGCATAGTTGGCGATAGTCTAATTCCATGGCTGACTTTCTGCACTACAAACTTATGCTACGTTCATACTACCCCGCTCTCAACCTTGCTAAAGATACCTACTTCACCTTCCTGTCTCATAACCCTAAATGACTATTATTATTATTATTATTACTTTCCATTCCCTTCTTTGACTGATTCACCCCTTCCACTAACCCTAATGCCTCTGACTTTGCCACATATTTCAATAATAAAATCAATATGATTACATATCTGTACAGTAACCACGCTGCCCTGACCCTCGCTCTGACTATGTGCCCTCCTACCCACTGACCTCTTCTCCCTTCACTAAATTACATAAATTCTCTGCTGTCACTGAAGGTAAGATACATTCTCTTCTTCTTTCCTCTTGTCCAACCACATGCCCCCTTGACCTGATCCCTTCCCATCTCACCCAGTCTCTTTCATCTAGTCTTGTCCGTACTCTAGCTCACATCATTAACCTTTCCCTCACTACTGGATCTGTCCCATCCTCCTTCAAGCATGCTACCATTACTCCAATCTTAAAAAAGGCCTCCCTTGACCAGACTGATCTGTCCAATTACCGTCCCATCTCTCTACTCTCCTTCAAGCTCTTCATGCTCTTGTTCTCCGTGACACTGCTCTCTCCTGGTTCACTTCCTACCTCTCTGATCTTACCTTCAGCATCTCTGTCTCTGGTAACTCTTCCCCTCCTCTCCCCCTCTCAGTTGGGGTACCCCGAGGCTCAGTTTTTTATAACCCCTTCTTTACTCTTGTTACACTACCTCACTTGGCAAACTAATCGCATCCTTTGGCTTTCAATACCAC
>VKOC01048490.1:0-27059 GCA_009364415.1 Spea multiplicata | reverse complement strand
CCAGTGGCAACTCTAGAAACAATATATAGAGGGGGCACACAAGATACCACAGTCAAACTGGGAGGGCACTAATAATTTCCACCATTAAATCATACCACTGAAAAAACATATATATATATTGCCAAAAGAAATGTGCTATGGAATGATACTTTTGTTATTGGACTAACATAATACTTGATCATTCAACATGGGAAGCCTGAAGCCACAATTTAGTGCGACTAATCCTTGAAATAAATATTATAACACAATAAATAACTTTTCCACTAAATGATTTCAGGGCCTTGAACGTTTTGTCCCCTGAAGTCCCTACAACTTCAGGAGGGCATTTTATCTCTGGATAAATATAAATTAAATAATTCCTACTGTAAGTTAATTGCCAGGAAACAGATGACCAAACACACACACCAACATAGGCTCTGTCCCACCGACACCCACACACATCAGGTCAGTGTGTTAATATTAGCCCCAGTTGCCGATATATATTAATATTAGTCCCTGCTGCCGATAGCAGGTATAGATCAACACATTAACACACAAACCAAGCTTTGCATGTATAGATCAACTGAAATTCACTTGTGACCTCAGCACTGAAGGTATATATTAAATAAACAGAGTCAGACATACAAATCCTGTATTTGCAGGTATACAATAATATATGCAACGTAGCATAGCAGGTATAGATCATGGAAACAGCATTACAGGTATTAATCAACCGAATAGGAACTGGAATTCACCCTCATGCAGACAATTCATCCACACATTAACTCATGCTCTCCCTCATTCACACAATGCATTCACACATTAATTCACACTCTTTACTTATTTAAATATTCTTACTACCCTCTTCCTCACTATCTACCCCCTCTCCCTCCCTTATCACTTTCTACCCTCTCTCCCCTTTCCCTACTACCATCTTCCTCAATATCTACACCCTCTCCTTCCCTTTTACTTTCTCCCCCTCTCCCTCCGCATTAAAAAAAAAGACGGATCTTAAAGTCGCATTGCGACTTTATTCCAAAATTCGGCAGGGGGGCAACAGGGGGCATTAACCTAGGGGGGCAATTGCCCCCTCTTGCCCCTGTAGCAACGCCACTGCTGAAAACCCATCTGTTCAGGGAAGCGTACAACATTCCTTCCCATTACTCCCAGCCATCATCATAATCCAGCCATCTGAACAATCAACCGCTTCAACTCATCCCCATCCAAGCCGTCCTCTCCTATTGCCTCACTTTCCTCTCAACCACCGACTAGTTTGTAAGCTCGCAAGAGCAGGGCCCTCCTCTCCTTTGCACCAGTTGGTTATTTTATGTGTTATGTGTTATTGAATGTGTTATTGAATGTGTTTCTAAACTGTTCTTCTGACTGTAACAGCGCTGTGGAATCTGTGGCTGACGCACCTTCATGGGTCGCTTCAAGGCTTCCTGGATGTCCACCCGTTTCCTCATGATGGTTTGGTCCAGTTTTCTCTCAAAAGCCAAAAGGTCCATGTAGGCCTGAGACTCCGGGACCAGTTCCCGTATCTACAGAGGCAAATGAGACCAGTATTATGGTGAAAAACAACCACCAATCAGAGACGAGGGGTAACTGGGAGACACTTCCTACACTGTGCAGGGACCAGGAGAGACACAGAGAGCTGGAGCCTCACAAACTTGTGATCCTAGAGGTTTTCTGGGTGTTCAGTAAAGTCAGGGCTTCCGCCTAGTAAGTTACTGAGCAGCTGATGGGCGTCCAGGCCATGTCTGGACAGTAATGTCCAAGCTGGAACAAAGGGTAGCCAGATGTTAGAGCTTCCGGCCCCTGGCACTAATGCTACATGATTCATGGCATGAAGCTCAATCAAAAACCGAACAAGCAGAAAGGGTTAAAACATTATATCTGCCCACCATGGAAGACGAAACCTGCAAACCAGTGAACTCCGCAGATGTCCCAAACGTAGAGGTTTACATTCTTTTCTATGGTGGCCAAATAAAAAGTATCGGCTTCCCCTGCAGTAATTGGCCAGATCTCCCAAATCTTAACTTTGCCACTCGAAGCGAATGAGCTGATGGGACTCTAACCTGACTGAAGCGTCGCCTTGGGCTTTATTCACTAAATGGGGAGAGCAGAAGAGTTTCAGCTCCTTCAGTTTACTACTCGCTGATATAACTATACATTATACAGGGGTCGCCTTGCTGATTTATCTATACATTATACAGGGGGCTGGTCACTGATTGAACTATACATTATACAGGGGGCCGGCTCACTGATTGAACTATACATTATACAGGGGGCCGGCACACTGATTTAATTATACACCATACAGGGCATACAGTAAATGTACACTAGAATATTCCAGGGTGCGGGCTTCACTCACCCTCTGGGGAAGAATCTTATCCGCCATCTTTCTTCTCTTTGCACTGAATGAAAAACAATATGTTTTGATTCTGGCTGAGAAACATTTAAACTTCTTTTAAACGTCCCTGGGACCCCAACACTAATTTTATGGACCTCATCTCCACATGTCCAAATCCATGGGACCCCCAACCCTTGAATTCCCTTGAATTCCATCTCTAAATCTTTGGGACCCAAACCCTAATTTGCCAAGGGCCCATTTCCAAATTCATGGGACCCCAACCTAGATTCACTCAGTTCCACATCTCCAAGTGCCCAGGACCCAAACCCAGATTCACTCAGTAATAAATCTCCAAGTGCACGGGACCCCAACCCAGAATCACTCAGTAACCCATCTCCAAGTGCATGGGACCCCAACCCAGATTCACTCTGTCCTCCATCTCCAAGTGCATGGGACCCCAACCCAGATTCACTCAGTAATCAATCTCCAAGTGCACGGGACCCAACACAGATTCACTCAGTCCCCCATCTCCAAGTGCACGGGACCCCAACCCAAATTCAATCAGTAACCTATCTCCAAGTGCATGGGACCCCAACCCAGATTCACTCAGTAACCTATGTCTAAGTGCATGGGAACCCAACCCAGATTCACTCAGTCCCCCATCACCAAGTGCCCAATGAACCCTTGTTGCCCCCAAACTGCTGACCTGCGGACTCTTCCCTGTGCAGGTGCACCTTGTTGTGGAACCTGTGCCGGGGCTGCCCGCTTCCGTGTTGGTTCCATTACTGTTGGAGGGATTCCAGGTCGTACTGAAGGGCTGCTGCCGAATGGGGGCCCAGG
This sequence comes from Spea multiplicata, assembly GCA_009364415.1. Taxonomy (NCBI): domain Eukaryota; kingdom Metazoa; phylum Chordata; class Amphibia; order Anura; family Pelobatidae; genus Spea; species Spea multiplicata. Next base: position 23,887 of record VKOC01048490.1, on the reverse strand, counting down.
TGGGCCCATTGGAGCCCCCTGGTGGGGCATACGGGCACCAGAGGGCATTCCAGGGCGCTGCAAAGAGACATAACTGTATTAGGGGACAAACAGACAATCAGTGCAGCATCACCAAGCGTTGAGAAAGAAATGGCTCACACAGTACTACTGGCCTCCATTGACCTATTTGTGTAATTATAACGCAGAGCACTGCACTATAGCTGTGGGGTATCTGTAAATTACACACACAGCAGTTGGGGTATCTGTATATTACACACACAGCAGTGGGGTTATTACACACACAGCAGTTGGGGTATCTGTATACTACACACACAACAGTGTGGTATATGTGTCCTACACACTTCGTTTTGGGGGGTATTTGTGTATTACACGCACAGCAGTGTATAAAATATTCTGAAGTAACTACCCCACTTGGCCCAGTATCTACCCTCCACTCACCACTCCATGTACAAGGAACTCAAAGAGTTTGCTCTTAGTTGCTCTGCGGGCTCCTCCAGCAGATTCGTCAGTTGCCATTCCCACAAGTGCTCTCTTTGGCCCCTGGCCCCTTCACTGGTCTGTGTAATCACTGTGCCCCTCTCAGTGCTCCGTGGTGTGTCTGTCTCTCACTGGTTAAGCCTCAATCAGAATTACATTACACCGTGGAGCCCAAGTATCCAGTAGACACGTACCCTCCGCCAGTGTTCTGCCTGCACTCCCCTGCCGGTGGTATCCTTATTACCCCTCCTGTGTTCTGCCTGCTCACCCTGCCCGTGGTCTCCCTGTTACCCCTCCTGTGTTCTGCCTGCACCTCCTGCCTGTGGTCTCCCTTTTACCCCTGCTGTATTCTGCCAGCACCCCCTGCCCTTGATCTCCCTGTTACCCCTCTGGTATTCTGCTGGCACTCCCTGCCCTTGATCTCCCTGTTACCCTCCGGTGTTCTGCCTGCACCTCCTGCCCGTGGTCTCCCTGTTACCCCTCCTGTGTATTAAGAACCATCTAACCCTCCATCCCAGGAAGTGCTTCCCCAGCCTGTGAGATTTGCCCTCTTTTCTGTTCTCTCCTTGTCCCTCTCTTTTACGGATCCTGTCACACCCCCTCCTCCCAAACACAACTTTCCACCCTCCTGCCCCTCCCCTGCCCTCCCTCTCTCTCTTATCTCCCTCTTAGCAGTCTCTCTGCCTTTCACCCACTTTCCTCGCTTTCTGTCCTATCTGCACTTCTCTAGCTGTCTCTCTCTCTCTCTCAGACACACCGCTCATGTGCATGTCTCTCTTCTCTTTGCCATGTAGTGATCATTCTCATATTATTGTCCTCTCTCTATCTCTGTATTTTCTATCTCTGTGTTTGTCTCTAACTCTTTCTATCTGTACCTGTCTCTATATATATGTCTCTCTCTAGTGCGTTCTATCTCTCCATAAGGAGCTCTAGAATTTTCTATGTCTCCATATATCTGTGCTCTTCTCTAGAGCGATATATTGGATTGGGCATGAATTTGTTTCCAGAGGCCTGGTCCAAACTCTTCTGCTTTCTATCCTTCACCCCTTTCCCCGTCCGCTCACTTTCCTGCAGTACCGTCTTAGTTTTCTAGAACGCATATAAAATAATATGGTGACATATAATGGGTCCAGGAGGTGCGCTTGGGGGCGCTTATAAGGGAATATCAGTTGGAAACTTAGCCTCTCTAAGCCCTCTTTCCATCACCAAGCCCTCTAACTCTTTCTCTGATACCCTTCTCCCTGTCTATGATCCCGCTGTCTCTGATCCCCACTCACGGTCTCTCCTCCCACCCTGTCTCTGATCTATCCCCTCTCTTGATCTCTCCTCTCTCTTTGTCTAGTATCACCCCCTCTCTGATCTCTCCTGTCTCTGATCACCCTTTGTGTCTGATCTCCTCTCTTTCATAGATATCTCTGTCTCTGAACCCCTCTTTCTCTCTCTTTGGCTGTCTCTGCCTGACCCCTTTATCGCTGGGTGATCCCCCTCTCTGGCTGTGGGTAAGGCGGGGGTCCCACAGGGTAATGCTGAAGACCCACTGTCTGAGGTCCAGCTGCTGCATTCCATTCACTGATAAGCCAGGAACAGAGTGTGTTTGTCCCAGAGTCTCGCTTTCCCTCAGCTGTCTCTGTCTTTCTTTCCCTCTCTTAGCAGTTTGTGTCTGCCCATCCAGCTGTCGCTGTCTGTCAGTCTCTGTCTATCCATCTGTCCTTCATCGGATACAGTTCTGTCTGCGTCTCACATGTGAGTCTGTCTGTCCTGATATGGCTCTGCTGTCCGCCTGCCTGTATCGTTCCTACCAATAGAAATACATGAGTATTCACAAGTAAATGGGGTGGGGGAGGGGGCATTCAAGAATATTTTAAGAAATAGGGGTGATCAGGCCATTCCTGGCATTCAGGAATAGGGTGCTAGACATACTGGCATCTGCTTTGCTTTCTGTAAAGACTCAAACCTTAATCGGTTCTTGGTCTTGTCTTCCCTCTCTGTATTAACCTCTGCCACTTCTGATGGGAGGCTGTTCCATGTATCCCCCAACCTCTCAATAAAATAAAACTTCCTTTTATTCCATCTTAACCTCTCTGTCCCTCTAGCATTAGATTCTGGCCTCTTTTCTATAATTTATCCTCCTTTGAAATAAATTCCCTCCTGTGTTTTGTTAAATGCCTTTATGTTTTTAAATGTCTCTCTCCCATCTCCACTCTCTTTTCTCCCTCTCTCTCATCCCCACTCTCTTCTCTCTCTCTCCCATCCCCATTTTCTCTCTCTCTCTCATCACCACTCTCTTATCTCTCTCTCTCCCATGCCAATTCTCTCTCTCTCATCCCCTCTCTTCTCTCTCTCTCTCCCATCCCCACTCTCTCTCCCCATCCCCACTCTCTCTCTCCCCCCCCACTCTCTCTCTCCCCATCCCACTCTCTCTCTCCCATCCCCACACTCTCTCTCTCATCCCCACTCTCTTCTCTCTCCCTCCCATCCCCTCTCTTATCTCTCTCTCCCATTCCCACACTCTTTCTCCCACCTCTTCTCTCTCTCTCTCTCTCTCTCTCATCCCCACTCTCTTCTCCCTCTCCCATCCCCACTCTCTTCTCTCCCATCCTCTCTTTCTCTTCTCTCTGCCCCATGTCGGACATATTAAGATACCTCATGATCTTTTTTATCCTGCAAACCATTCCCCATTTTAGTTGCCACCTCTTTTCTAACCCTGTCTTGTGTCTCATCAGGAAAAACAGGCAAACTAGATGGGCCAAATGGGTCTGGTCTGCCATAAAATCTTATGTTTCTATGTTAGGAGTTGGAAATAACGTAAAAAACAAAAAAAAAGGCAAAAAACAAATTTCTCAGGCTTCCTCTCTGGAACTGAACCCTGATTCCCAGTGGTCAGCATGGCACATGCACAGACTACTACTGAAAGTTGATAGGTCATACATCCGATTGTGTTTTGTTATCATCGCAGGGACATGCAATCAGTATGAGGTTATGCAAGGAAGCCGGGGGGCAGGGAATTGTTGTTTGGGTGGTTTGGCCCCCATTGATACATCTGATAAAAAGTAACAGCCTGGGTAGAGAGTGGTTGCCAGTGTGGCACATTTGAGACCCTGTGGTGCCAGAGTCTTCTGCTTCAAAGGGAGCTACCTGGTTGATCCTGCCAATAGCATATTCTTGCCCCAAATATTAGGCCTTGCACATGTGAGTGCACCATGCTGGTACAGTGTGACTGCAAAGGCCTTGCTAAATCAGTTATGGTTCCTTTGACAGCCCTTTCTATTATGAGGATAACTGTGGTAAATCTAGGGCTATCTTCTGCGGACCCCTTTGATACATGCGCCTTCTTATTTGCCAAATAGTTTGGGGAGAACATGTACAGGTGCAGCAATATTAAGTCACAGATTCAAAATGGTCACCAACAAAATGTACCATTGCCGTCTTGCCACCCCACCCAGAGGCTTTTTAAAATTCCAGATCACCCAAAAGCCACCTGGTAGCAAAACCTTCCACATGCAGGGTCCCTGGTTTAAACCCCGTGGCTCCTAACACACACTATAACACCATCCAGTGACACACATTCTACTACGCACACTAACTCTCTCCCCTTGCATTATCTGTGCAGCTTGCCAGCTCTCCCTCCCTATCTCCTTTTATAGGACCTGAGTGGACTGCAAGATTTTTGTGGTGATATGAATGATCTAATCTCCATGGGCATTTGTCACAGGGGCCTAGGGTCGCCACCTTCTACTGCGCTATTTCCTGGACGCTCTTTAAGAGGGTGTGCCTGGGGGATGTTACCAGGGTGTGGCTGGGGATTTGCTCATGGGCATAGTTTTGCAGATGACACACACCCAGTCTAACAAACCTCACTTGCTGCTCTATCGTTATGTGGCCCTTGTGAAACCTGCCTCCACCTCTGTTTGGAAGCTGCCACCAGCCAAAAGGTTTCTGGGGCATAAAGCGGTAAAAGCGGGACTCGAGAGGTGGTAATGCAGCGGAAACTGAGAGAGAGCTCTGCTGCACGCTGGAGAGAGAATGGCGAGATGTGAGGTGTGTGGCAGCCTCTCGGACACCCCGTATAATTGATTACATTATACTGCCACCTGCTGGACAGAGCGCAATATCTCAATGTTCTTAATTTCAAACATCTAAAGAAGGGATCTCTGAGGTCTGGAAAGTTAGGAAAAATTCTTCTGGGCTCTAAAATGGACTCTACTGGGTAAGATCTTCTATGAAGACTTGTCATTAAATGCATCACAAATGACGTTGGAATAGATGCAATCAGTTCTATTAGCTATAGATCTGTGAGTTGAGGGTACTGACGCCTCAACTCACTGAATCATTTAGTGTCTCCACTTTGGGTTGCCATGGCATTAAGCAGCCCACCTACCCCATGGGGATTGGATTTTTATTCCACTTTTTTATGTCTGTGAAGCTGCCAATCGGATATGGGAAAAGAAGCATGTGAGTTCCACTGTAACCGTGAGGCTTTCCCTTTAAGTGGGAGACGTGTTTATATAGTTAAATGCACCAGAATTCTGCTGGGAGATGGAGAAGATGATGGCCAATCAGCTTAGGGTCTGATCAGCTGACCCACTGAACTAAAGTTAATTTTTGCAATCATTTATAACAGGGGTGCTCAATGCAGAAGGTTGGTTTGGACCTAAAGACACAGATCACTTTTGTAAATGCAATTGGTTCCCTATAGAAATAATTCTATAGAAATAATCCTATCTACTCGCAGCCACGATACTTAAATACTCTATACTTTCAGCCTCACAGACACTCACACAACCCACAGACACTCAAACAACTCTGCTCAGACACTGAAGAAGGATCACTACTCAAAGCACTCACACAGCAACAAACTGAGGTGGGCAATCTCACAGAGACGCTGTAGTATCTGTTTTGCACCAAAATATTGTGATATTGATTTATAATATATTCTATGTGCTGAATAAATAGACAACATCTGCATTATCAACACAATTCAGCCTGGGATTGTGAAGCTTCAGACAGTGTTGTGCCCATGAATCAGATTTAAGGGACAGGAAGGTGATAACAGAAAAGGTCAGGGCCCCTCAGACACCCAGCAGATAAGGCAGAAGAAACAGACCTCTTTACATCTGTCATGGAAGCCGCTTCTGTCCATGTGCTGCAGCCGGATGTACAGAGACACGCAGAGACATAACACACATACACAAAATTACACACGTATTCACACAGATATCCCACAAACATACACTATGATTAATAAACACATGCATTCATACAGTGATATCCTCCCCACACACACTGCCATAAACCCAGATCCCACATCCTGTCTGCAGAGTATCTCCGCTCCTGGGACTGCAGAGTACCTCCGCTCCTGGGACTGCAGAGTATCTCCGCTCCTGGACTGCAGAGTATCTCCGCTCCTGTGACTGCAGAGTACCTCCGCTCCTGGGACTGCAGAGTACCTCGCCTCTGTGACTGGCAGAGTATCTCCCGCTCCTGTGACTGCAGAGTACCTCCGCTCCTGTGACTGCAGAGTATCTCCGCTCCTGTGACTGCAGAGTATCTCGGCTCCTGGGACTGCAGAGTATCTGCTTCTGGGACTGCAGGCTGGGTATCCTGAGTAACTCTGAGCATCAGCTTTTCTTTATGATCAGAGAGCCACGCAGCTTCCACGCTTACTGACTGCAGAACGTGACTACTGAAAGTAGAAATCTCCCTCTGCCATGAGTGATCATACCCCGCAGTGGAGTCTGTTTGTGTCTCTGTAAACACTCTGCTGTATCTATCTCTTTGCCCCAGCTGATCTCTCTCGTACTTTTTATGCTGTGCAGATACATTAATTACACGACAGCAAGTAAGGAGCAAGTGGGGCCCTCATAGCATAATAGGGCAGTGAGGCAAATGCTCCATGTTGTATAGCAATTACCAATACAATGTAGGTGATGCAAACCATTCTGAGCCTATTTCTTTTGCTACATATCTCTTACATAGCTGGCACTCTAGGGGTTAATGTTTTGCTGTGTAGTGTAGTAGCTCATTTAAAGCAGTCTTTAAGGTTCTGCCACTTTTCCCAAATCCAGCACCTTCCAGTTCTATATACTAACTAAACAGATTACCGTGAGCAAATCCCCCTTGTGTTCATACCATAGGGAAGCCATCTTAACGTTCTCAGGATCTGCATAATTATTTCTCCCCATTGAGTGAGCTCCTCCCTGTTAATAAGTTGCTGATTTTTGTTAATTGGTTTAGGAAACTTAGTAAAGGGAGGACTATAGAGAGAAACTTCGGGTTATCTGGATATCAAATACTGTGAATCTAAGACCAAGGACTGATTAAAGAAAAACGGCCAGACTAGACGGTTCAAATGGGTCTGATCTGCATGCAGGTTCTGTTTCCATGGACAGGAATTTGACCAGATGGTGTTAATTCCTCTTTAGTCTGGTCTCAGGTTCTCCATAGTAAATTAGACCCTTAGACCACAGAATACAGAGAGCCACCGGAGAACCCAAGGGCCCGTCCTTGGTCCTATTCCTCTTAATTTATACAGAGAAATGATAACTGATGCATTTGGAGAAGATAACCAGACGCGCTAATGACACATTGTATGGCTATGGACATACCTGGGAACTTCTGGGCTCCAGCTACCCGGAGCCCTCCCTTGCGTGACGCGGGCGGTCCCATGACGTCGGTGGGAGTTCCCACTGACGTCGGTGGGAGTTCCCTCTGACATCAGCAGGAAGGGAAAATGGGTGGGGAGCAGGGCATGTCAAGACCCCAATCCTGCGACCCGGAGGATTTGGCCCTTGACCCAGAGAAGCAGTGCTTCACCCAGAGATCTCCGGGTCAAACCCAGAGACTTCCCAGGTATGGCTATGGAGAGCGATCTCAAAGTGTTATTGCATATTAAAAGAGAAATGAGTGTTCAAAATGGAACTGTGATGTCAAACCCCCAACATTTCAGAAGTCCAAACAAGGACACCTTTTTGTTGTTGTGGGGCTATGAGTGGGCAGGGTGGTGCTATTGGGAGGACTAAAGGCAGGACCAGGGGCACTTGCCTTACTCAATGCAATGAAGTGAAGCTAAACAGCAGGATATGACGTCATATCGCTGAGCTCCGCTTCATTTTGTCAGAAGGCAGCAATGTGGGAATTGCCATTGAGATTGGTTTCACAGATTAAAAGATCTTCTCAACTGCCCTATGATCGTGATATTCAAGTTGGAATAATAGGCCAGTTGGGCAGATCATCTGCTCTCTCCTGAGCTGTGAAATCAGTTGAGAACTGTGCTGTTGCAGCAGCTCCGACATGTTCCCCCTGGTAATGCTCACAAGGAGAAAAGCTTTCCTTTAACGCAACCAAAGGTTTATTTACGGTTGGGGCAGTTAAGATGTGGGATGTGCTGCCGAGTGAGGTAGATTTGGTGCACTCAGTTAATACTTCCTAGTGAACGCAGGCTTTCAGGGTCATAACAGTTTAACTTTGGCACAGGTAAACATGTGACTGCCTTTGGGGTCAGGAAGGAGTTTTCTTTTCCTTGGGGCCAGGACTGGATAAAAGCCTCACCGTGTTTTTGTTTTGCCTTCTCCTGGATCAACAGATTTGGGTACTTGGAAGGGGTGAACCGGAGAGATATTATGTCATTTTTGATGACATAATATGAGCAACAATGTAACTCTCTGCACCCTCTTTTCTAGGCTCTCAGAATGTTTGCTTGGTATGAGGGTATCACAGACTTACACAGTCCTTAAGCCCCCAATAATTTGAATAGAGACAGCAGGGAATGGTTCTCTAAATTAAATGCCCCACTCACTTACAGAAATAGCCAATAACAGGGCACAAACCCCCAGCCCAGTGGTATGGCATGAATCTCAGGAGTAGTGAGTCTAGGGTTAGTGGCCCCTGGGTGCAGTATTTCATTGGCGCCACTCCTCCTATAACTAAAACTCATTCTTGCACCCACTCACTCTAACACCATACACTTTTTCATACATACATACAATATCTCATTCCCTTGCATGAGAAAAAAAACACCATATACTTAACACACGTTATCATACACTAACACACACTCATTGTAATGCCATTTATTAACACACACACACTCTAACATCATATGCAGACACATACACACACTAGCACAATGTTGTGATACACATGCATGCTAACACCCACACAGGTATGCAAACACCAAACACATACTCATGCTAATATACACACACTCATTCTAAAAGTATACACGCACATATGCTAACACCACATACCAACACACTCTACCACCATGCAATAACACACACTAACACCATACTGTAATACACACTCATTCTACCACCAAACATTTACACACACTCACTCTCTCCCAGCAGACTGTGCAGCTCTTCCCCTCTACATCTTAGTACACACAGCCCTGTCTTCACTGGAAGTCCCATGTACACGGTGATAACTAAAGTTGCTGCTTCCATTGAATGGTCTCTAAGACACTGGATGTCTCTGGCTGCATCTCACTGAGTCACTGGATGTCTCTAGAAATGTCTCCCTGTGTCACTGAATCTCTCTGGCAGTGTCTCCCAGTTTCACTGGATGTCTCTGTGTGTCGCTGGATGTTTCTGATACTGTGTCCCTTTGTCACTGGATGTCTCTCATAGTGTCACCATGTGTCACAAGATGTCTCTTGTAGTGTCACCCTGCGTCACTGGATGCCTCTCGTAGCTTCTCTCTGGATGTCTCTGATAATTTCTCCCTGTGTCGCTGGATGTCTCTAAAAAATCTCATGGGTTTTGCATGAAACAGGTACATGGTGCATTTGAAAAGTGTCCTCATTACCATAGCAAGCGATTGATTGTTCCTTCTGATTGGACCACCCACTGGTCACTATGGAGATAACTCCGCTTTTCACATTCCGTACAGGAATGCTTTTCAAAATACAACCCTAATCTGACTGCGTATCCAGAGTCTCTGTCGCTGTCACCGGGTCACTGCTTCAATCAATCAGAGAATGCTATCAGTGTTTTTTTTTTATAATCAATCTCTGCTGCCTTCACTGGCCAATAGGTCTCTCTAAAGGTCTCCTGCTGTCTCTCCATCTCTGTGTGTCCCTTGTGGTCTCTGTTTCTGGAGGGCTCCTCTGGTCTTTCTCTCTATCTGATCTCCTACGGTCTCTCTATATCTTGTTGTCTCAGGCTGCCTCTCAGTCTCAGGGTCACTTCTGCAGTCTCTCCATCTGTAGATGTCTCACACACTCTCACCTTTCTCTCCATGTCTGTCTCTTGGTCCTGGATCCGTGGATTCTATTGGAATGGTATACATTGCGCATGCACAGAACAAGGGAGTGTCTGACAATATTCAGCCATCATACACAGACATAGAGAACATCGTACAATTCCACCCCTTATAGCCACTCACCCTAGGAAGCATTTTACAAGCACCACAAACCAGAAGAAGCCATCCACAATGCCAGCTGGTCCAGGGAGCGTCTAACAATTTCCAGCCAGCTACAAACACACACCCAGGGAGCATCTGACAAAATTCAGCGAGCCACACACACCCAGGGAGCATTTGACAATACTCAGCCAGCTACACACACACAGATACAGGGAGCATCTGACAATATTCAGCCAGCTACACACACACACAGACAGACGCGACCCAGGGAGCATTGAAATATTAAGCGCAGCTACACAAACACACACACACACAGCACACACACAAGGGAGCATCTGACATATTTCAGCCAGCTACACACACACACAAGCCACAGGGAGCATCCTGACAATATTCAGCCAGCTACACCCAACACAGATCCAGGGAGCATCTGACATATTCAGCCAGCTACAAAACAACAGAGCAGACCGACCCGGGAGCATCTGAACAATATTAAAAAAGCCAGAACACACACAACAACACAGCTGAAATGCACACACACACACCAATACGCAGGGAGACATCTGAGCAAATTCAGCCAGCTGCTACACACACAATACAGTCAGGAGAGCATCTGACAATATTCAGCCAGCTAACCACTCACAACAGATCCAGGGAGCATCTGACAATATTCAGCCAGCTACACACAACACACAGACAGACGCAGACCCAGGGAAGCATCTGACAATATTAAGCCAAGCTACACACACATAACACAACACACGGAGCATCTGACAATATTCCAGCCAGCTTACATCACACAGATCCAAGGAGCATACTGACATATATTTCAGACCAGCTACACAATGACAAGACCAGGGAGCATCTGACAATATTCAGAACCAGCTACACAGACAGATGCGCAAGGGGCATTGACAATATCAGCCAGCTACACACACACACATCACACAACGAGCGACACACATCCAGGGAGCATCTAACAATATTCCGTCAACTACACACACAGACCTGGGGAGCATCTGACAATATTCAGCCAGGTACATGCACACACACACATATCTATATACAGACCCAGGGAGAATCTGACAATATTTAGCTAGCTAGGCACACAGTCTAAGGATGCATCAGAATATTCAGCCAGCCAGGAACACACATACACACACACACACACACACACACAGGGAGCATATGGCAATATTCAGCCAGCTCCACACACAGACCCAGGGAGCATCTGACACAGACCGAGGGAGTGCTTGACAATAGCCAACCAGCTAAATATGCAGACCCTGAGGGCTTCTGGTTTTACCTGGCTAGCTACACAGACAGGCACAGGAAGCACCTGGCAAGGCGCAGTTGGCTACACACACAGACGCATCTGACAATAGCCAGCTACACACACAAAACACACAGATCCAGAAAGAATCCGGCAAGAACTGACCAGATACACACAGAATCCAGGGAGCGTATACCTATCTAGCTATGCACACACATAGACTAGGGCAAATCTCCAAGAAGCCTTAGTTTTTGCAGCACTGTCCTGATTTTTTGGGGACAGTCCCTTGGTCCCATGGAGCTGGCTTCCTGTCCCACTTTTGCAGAGACCTCTATGGCAGCTCCCACATGGCCACCTTTTTCTGTAAGGTAGGTGAGTGGCCATGCCCTTACCCCACCCACTTCCAGTACAGGTCTTATCCCTTCCTTCTTCTTGCTACACCACCCACCACAAGTGTCTTGATTTGGACACCTAAAATACTGCAGGACTACGTAATATTTTTTTCAAGTAAAAATATAATTTTCACATATTACTGACCAGCAGGTATATTGCTGCCCAATGATGGGTGTGTGTGAGGTATAACTGAGTAACAGATTCCTTTCTATGTGTTTAAAAAAATCCACACCCTGCAGGTGGCAGCACTTTTACCTTCTGGTCAGTAATATGTGAAAATTGTGGGTCACAGAAAGCAAGGCCAATGGGGTCACCCTACCAAAGACCGTGGGAGCCTCTGGCAATACCTGCCACCTACGCACAAAGACCTAGGGAAGGCTTGACCATACCGGGCAGCGCCGCCATCTGAAATGTTGGGGCCCCTTACAGACCAAATTGTCTGCGTTTCCTCCTCAGATGACAACCCACACCTCTTCTCATCTATTTGGCACATGCAAGGTGCTTAGGGCAAAGGTGGCACAGGTAGGCTGTTTGGGGGTGCTGACAAGCTCTTTGGGGACAAAGGTGGCACAGGGAAGCTGTTTGGGGACAATGATGGTACAGGTAAACTGTTTGGGGGCAATGATGGCATCAACAAGCTGTTTGGGGACAGTGATTGCACCGACAAGCTGTTTGGGGACAAATATGGCACAGGAAAAATGTGTAGGGGCAAATATGGCACATAAAAGCTGTTTGAGGGGGGAATATGGAACAATCAAGATATTTGAGGACAAAGATGGCACAGACAAGCTATTTGGGGAAAACTATTGCACTAATAAATAATTTTTAAAATGCACTCTACATTATCATGCAGATTTCATCTAGTGTCCCGTGAACACCTTTGCCAGTCAGGGCTTCTACTCCAGCCCCCTCTAATTGAAGAATAAACAGAGGTAGACCTTGTCTCCCCAGGGACGAAACAGGCTCCCCAGAACAGCAAGGCCACTTACCGTTGTAAGGGTTGTACCCCCCTGATGGCAGCCCTGATACTTGGCCAGCTACACAAAAAGACCCGGACCAGGGCATCTCCCCTGACCAGCCCAGAAAGCTGTTACATCAATTGAGGTCAGTGCTGTTGCAGTGCACGGGGGGAGGGGGGGTAGTAAATAAACCTAGGGAGTATACTGCCCCATTTAGTCCCCATCCTCCATTTAGATGAATGGGGTTAAAAGTATATTTAAAAAACTCTAAGGGTGACACAGACCTCAAGCCATAGGGGACATCTTTGCCCTATGATGTGACCCCAAATCCTTGTTTTCTGGAGTGGGAGGTTTAAAATACATACAAATCCTTTGCAGGGGCATGGGATGGAGTCCTGCCCTTTGGGGTGTAGAGTGTTAAGTGAATTTGTGTGGGTTTCAAGCAAGGACATGTGCACTCCTATATCGAAAAAACTCTGACTGATCTGTCCAACTACTGTCCCATCTCTTTACTTCCTCTCCCTTGTGTCTTAAGAGAATTTATACCCAACTAAGGTTCTTGATTCCAACTACTTACTTGACCATCGTCAATCTGGATTCGGATCTCAATATTCTGAGATATTGACCTCCTCGCTGCTAATTCCAAGGGTCACTACACTACGCTAACCCTACCTTTCTGCTGCCTTCGACAGTCACTGTGGACCACCATCTTCTCCTAAAAATGCTTCATGGTCTCCGTGACCGCTTCTCTTCTCTCTTGGCAAACTTATCTCGACCTTTGGCTTTCAATACCACTTGTATGCTGATGACACCCAGATCTATCCTCTTCTGAGCTCTCTTCCTCTCTGTCTTAGATCATGTCACTAACTGTGTCTACCTGGATGTCTGCATGTTCCAAAACTCAATCTCTTCAAAACCAAACTTCTCATCTTCCCTCCCTCCCATACTAGTATTCCCTTAACGTTAATGGTGCAGTCATCACCCAGTCTCCGTAATGTTGCTGTCTTGGTGTTACCCTTGGTGTCGTCTAACCCCCCATATTTAGTCTGTCTCTAAGAACTGCCATCTCCATCTTAAAAACATTGCCTGCATTTGTCCCTTCCTAAGATGGCACAGATGCTAAGGCTGTGCCATGCCCTCATTATCTCTCGCCTTGACTACTGTAACCCTGTCGTAGCTGATCTCCCTTACACCCGTCTCCCCCTCTACAATCCACCATGAATGCTGCTGCCAGACTTATCCTTCTTTCTCATTGTGTGAGGTTCGTCTTACCAGGAGTAATCCGGAATGCAGGAATGGAACACACCTGCTCAGTACAGAACACGCACAAGGGGCCTGGTGAGGGTAACAGGGCGCTTGGCAGTGTAGCTGTAAGCACGGGTGGTCAGGACGGAGCCATTTAGTAGACCAGGGTCGGGAAGCCAGAGGTACTCAGAGTCGTTAGGATAGCTGGGGTCAGGATGCCAGAAATACATGAAAAGCGTTAAGCAGACCAGGGTCAGATACCAGGATACACAGAAGATAAATGACTTGAAATACGAAGGAGCTCACGAGATACAGGAAGAACCAGTATAACTGAGCATTGGTAGAAGGGAGAAATAAGGTTTAAATAGCCTTGGGGGGGGCATAGCGCGGGCGGCTGCTTCATGTGACAGCGAGCAGTGACGGGAGGAAGAAGAGGAAATCCGAGGATCGGTTACACATTGCTTTACTAACACCTTCCCCTGTCAGTCTTTTTACTGGCTGCCTGTGCGCTTCAGAATTCATTTCAAAATCCTGAAAGCTCTTCATAGCGGTTCCCCCACTTACATTTCATCACTCATCTCCAACTCCACTCCTAATCGGCCTCTCCACTCATGTCCAAATACACTCGTAACCGGTCTCCCCGCTCATCTCGGAATACACTTATAAGTGGGCTCTCCGCTCATCTCCAAATACATTCCTAACCGGTCTCTCTGCTCACCAAAGATCTGTCAGGCTCATCATATTGCAGCCCTTAACTGGATGTTGTAGTCCAGAGCTCAGGAGTGTAAGAACACAGTGATACAAACACACTTCACAAATGACACAAGCGGAATGTTTGGTTATAGGTATATTACACAAAGCAAACATCGCACCATAAGCAGCAGAGTAGGAGGCATATCATGAATACAGACTGCTGGGGAGTATGAAGGTAGAAAAGTTCAGGTAAGAATTCAAAAGGGTCTGGGACAGGTACAAGCAAAAAGGGGAAATCCAGTAGGCAGTCCAGGTCAAAAAGGTGGCTGGCTGGCTGGCTGGCAGGCAGGCAGGCAAATCCAACAGACAGATCCAGCGTCTGGCATGGACTATGGCTCCAAAGAACTTAATGAACTCACAACTCTGGGAGGCAAGGATATAAAGCCTGTTCATTAGGTCAGGTGTGAGTGCTCTGGGCTTCATGTGAGGGAGGCAGGGTACTAGTATAACAAAACACAGCTGAACATAAATACACAGAACATTGTTTAGATACATAGCCAGATAATACAAACATGGTACAGGATGCCACAAAGGACAGGGAACAAGGCAAGGAACACAGGGGATAGAGTGAGGAGCTGAGATCCTCAGATGTATAAGGGAAAGAGGGCAAAGGTACATAAAATACAGACACAAATAAACAAGACAGCAGTTTGCAGGGCTGGGGCTGAACCCTGACAAGATCTCTGTTTGCCCCCTCTTCAAGGGCTGCCCCTATCCTCTGGAATGCCCTCCCCGGGCCTATCTGTCTTTCCCCTGCCTTCAGGACTTCAACAAATTTCTCAAGATTCACTTCTTTAAGGATGCTTATACTTTGGTTTCCTTCCTCCCATATTTCCTTTGCTCTCCATTCCTAGTCCCTCTCCTCCAATACCTTTACTAGTGCACCTAACAGAGGAACTTTTACTCCTTGTGTAATACATTCTAACGTCCTCTAGACTATAAGCTTGTTTGAGCAGGGTCCTCCTCACCAGTCAAGTTGTTATTTTACATACTACTTAATATGCCCTATTTTCCCATTGTACAGCTCTACGGAATATGATGGCGCTATATAAGACAATAATAATTATTGGCCCTGGATGCTGTTGCATGCCCTCACACTAACCATAACATTTAAAGGGACACTGCAGGCATTTTAATGCACATTATAGTCGCATGGTCCCTTTAAACTGTCATATATTACCTGTTTTACAAATGCATTCTGTTTCGAGCAGCCAATCAGTGGCAAGAAATGTTGGACTATGGAGGAGGAGGACAGCTGCGGCAGCACTGCTGCAACTTCTAGGCTACTCAGGTGCTTTTTTGTATTTGAAGAATGCATTAAAGCCGTCACAGAGGGTCAGGGTTACTTATGGAGACTTTGGTCTGCATTCCGCTATAGAGGGTTGTCAGAAGCAATAGACTGTCCCCTTAACTGAAAATCAATTAATGTAATCCCAGTTCCTACCAATCAACATCCACCCCTGTAGTATATAGTGATTTTCCTTGAATTACTAGTAACCATTTTTCTTTGCTGCTCCCAAAGAAAGATCCATATTATTTTCTTCATATTTATGAATTAAAAGTAGTTATGCAGCTTTTTGTGCTTTAATTTGACTTTATTTGAATTATTATAATATTATGTAATTATGACTTCTACCTCCTGTTCATTACTTTGTATTTTTTAGTATTGACCAGGTCTGTTACCATTTCTGTTCCTTCTTTTGTTCTTTGCATCGCCTATATTTTATTTCCCATTTTCTATAGCGTAATGGGGAGTACCGAGTTTCTGTGACCGCTGCCATCAACAGTTTCATTCTCCAGGTAGCCTCACCAAAGAAGAATGCATATTCTACAGAATAAAACATCTTACGGCACTGCAGCTTCCCACCTTCCCTGTGGTACAACCATTTGTGAAGCTAGTCGGCTGCTTTCCATACATGTGCATGGGGGTCTCGTTAGAAAACTATACGGGGCATTCACCAAGAATGCCCTGGAGCTGACTGGCAGTAAGTATATAACATTTTGGGAGATGTTGTCAGGGTTCCATCTTGCTAGCCTGGGCTATGTGACATAACATTGTCATGTCTACCGGCAGCCACTAGTAGCAACCCTTCCCTCTCAGGTGCACACCTTTCTAATTACTTGGGGCAGCTTAGCCACGTTACCTGAGTTTAGCCCTGCCCTTTTATACCTGCTTGTGGTGTTTAACCAAATATAAAAATATAACACAAAGGTTCGTCTACATTTAACAGATATTTAATAAGAGACAAAAACACAGTAACATACAATAAAAGAGACTAACCTGCAACCTAAAGGTCCGACATAACCCAGCACACCACCGATTACCCCATCCATGCAGGATGGGGCAGAGAGAAACTGAACTAAGATTTTTCATTCAACAGGCATATTGAATCACTGTAGGTGTGCCCCCGTTAACATATCAAAATGTAATACAGAACTTCCGGGAGGCGGGCCCTACAGATGGCCGCTTTTTAGATGTGCTCCGTCACCCCAGCCTACATCCATCTCCATCTACTGGGGTAATACCTTGGCTGTGGCTGCTGGTCTTCTCTAAGCGACTGGTAAGTCGCCGTCTACATTGCCCAGCCATTATTTTTCTTTTGGCTGATGGAGCCTATTTTCTCCCGCAACGTGGTTGCGGCCCGGGAGCCGGGGCCTGGTCTGGGGCTTTAGGCCGCAGGTTGTGCCTTAAACTGCTGGCGGCTGCTGCGAGAGCCGTTTACCTGATCGCCGCGTCGTACTTACCCTACCTTGCCCCGCGACTCAACTGATCCATCCCGGCTGGGTTGCCTACTCGCCGGCGGTGCTGCTGTTCCTGGCTCTGCGGCGGACCGGGATTGCTGCTGCCTGGATCCCTGCTCAACACGGTCGTATATTTCCGAGTGCGGCTCCTCCATCCCCGCATTCTGGCTCCGTGGTGGTGATTGCCCGGCTGTCTTCCCACTTCTGCATTGCAGTAGCTGGCAGGGTAGGGCTGTCCCTGTGGGGTTTTTGGTTTTGTTTTTTTTGGTTCCGTTCTCCATCTGTTCTATTTGGCCTCTGACTTGCACCATTAGTTAGATAAGGGTTCAGGGTGGGTTCTAGTTAGGTTGGGTGGCTAGGTTAGGGTCTGGGTCTTTGTTTTACTTTTTCTCTGCCATTAGTTAGGTAAGGGTTCAGGGTGGGCTCTAGATAGGTTGGGTGGTGGGGCTGGGATTTGGGACTTCTGTTTTATTACTTTTCTCTACACTACATTCAAGGGAGACCTTGAACCGGCTTAAAATCACTCAAGGGAGTCGGAGGTCTGTTAAAGACCTTCGATACCGCTCTCTTGAGAGCCTGCTCTTCCAGCGGCGGACATTAAGTACGCTACTGACGGCAGCGGACCCTGCGGCGGTGGTGGCGTCGGACCCCATGGCGGCGCCTCCTGGAGTGTGGCGTCCTGTGCGGTCTCACAGGTCGCACACCCCAAAGGCCGGCCCTGGGTCTTAATTCCCCCATAAAACATAAAAAAATTGTGACCCGTCTTACTCAACTTCGTCCTGATATAATCTTTTTACAGGAAACTCATTGGTGTGATCCTGTAGCTAACAAACTTAAGGCCCCATGGATTGCTAATTGTTATTCTACATTCTATACCAAGAAATCCAGGGGTACGTCTATTATTCTTTCAACAAGGTATGATACTGAAGGGAGGTACACTATATTGAAAATTCGTTTGGGGACCGACTCCTTTACTTTAGTCAATGTGTATGCCCCTAATTCGGGTCAGTGCTCTTTTTTGGCTCAGGTTTACACTACCTTGGCAGAAATCTCTGCTACTAATATTGTTTTGGGGGGAGATTTTAATCTTGCCGCTGACCCGGGCCTCAACACTACATGTATGAGCTCTCGCCCTTCACGACTCCTTTCGGCACCCCTGCTGGAACACTTTCATTTAATTGATACCTGGCGGCATATACATCCCGTGGACAGACAATTTACTCCCACCCTCATGATTCCTTTTCTAGACTGGATTATTTTTTTCTTCCTGAGTCTTTATTGCATAGGGTCAAAGATGCCCATATTTTCCCTATAGTTATGTCTGACCATGCTCCAATAGGGTTGGATCTCATGCTTTCCACCCACGATCGTTTTCTTACAATTGGCGATTTCCTTCTAATCTCTTCCACTCTGATAATTTCCGGTCTTTTCTTTAGAGGGAATGGCTTAACTATGTGGATGACAATCTTGTCCATGTCGATGATATTAATTATGTTTTGGGAAGCGTCAAAATCTGTCTTAAGGGGTTATTTTATTAACTATGTGGCGGGTCATAGGAAGGAGGCTGAGGTGCGGCTCCTGCAACTGGGCCGCGATCTTTCCCAGGCCTATTCTAATCACTTACTGGCCAAGTCCGCTGAGTCTGCACGAATCTATTAGGAGGCCAAAGCTCTATATGATGCTTGGGCTACTGAGAAGGCCCAAATCTCTTGCGATCATATGCGTAACAGGTATTTTCGCTGGGGTAATAGAGCAGGGAAGCTCCCAGCTAACTTAGTGACTCGTTTTAAGTATAAGAGACAGTTTGTCACCCGTTTGAAAGTCGATAACCTTGCTCACGCTTTGTCACCTGCTGAAATTACCCAACTGTTTGTAAATTACTTTAGTAGTTTCTACGCAGCGGAACCTGTTGCTCTTGATGCTGTTCTTGAGACTTTCCGCTTGGCGCAAATTCCTAAGCTCACTCAACAGGATAGGGATTTGTTAGAAGCCCCAATCTCTTTACAGGGAATTCGATCCCTTATAAAATCCCTACCCACTCATAAGACGCCAGGGCCTGATGGCCTCAGTGTGGAATATTATAAAATTCTTGCACCCCATCTGTTATCTCATCTACGTGAATTATATAATCGTCTCCTTGCTGGTGGGCTTCCCCCTGAAAGACTTAAATTTTTCTAGGACTGCTTATTGCCAAACCTAATCGCGATCCTGAATTGATGTCCTCCTACCGCCCGATCTCCCTCCTTAACCAGGATTTTAAGATTTTAACGGCTATAATGGCTTCTCGTCTCCAACCCATCCTGGCACGATTGATAGGTCCACCCCAGACGAGCTTCCTCCGTGGGCGTCATTCTACCCAAAATGTTAGGAGTATGATCTCGGCCATTGCCTCTGCTAAATTGTCGAAAAATAAATCTGCCATTATCCTTAGTTGTGATGCGGATAAAGCATTTGATCGTATTTCGTGGCATTATCTCACGTCTTTTTTCAAATTCCATCATTTTGGCATGCGCTTTACTGCTTTATTTAAGGCACTCTACAGCTACCCCCTCACTCAACTACTAGTTAACGGGCTCAACTCACCCCGATTTCTCCTGGGCAGGGGCACCCGTCAGGGTTGTCCCCTCTCACCGTTGTTATTCAATTTGGCCATCGAGCCGCTGCTGCGCTTGATTCTTCGCTCTCATAGGTTAAAGGGGATCCCTGTGGGTGGGTCTGAGTTGAAGGTGGTCGCTTTTGCTGACGATCTGATTTTGTTTCTCTCCGATCCCAGGCAGTCCATTCCTCCACTTCTAGATCTTTTTGCAATGTTCCATAGGGCTTCGGGGTTTTTAATTAATGCTACCAAAATGGAGGCCCTTCCTATATTCCCGCAAGCCAGGGATGGGTGGGGGGATTGTTTCCCTTTCCGTTGGACCCCCTCTCCGGCTCTTAAGTATCTAGGTCTTTGGATCCCGTCTTCCCTCTCTCAGCTATATAAGTTGAATATCCCTCCCCTTCTACTACAAGTTGACAGTTTACTCAAGTCCTGGGCTAAGTCTCCTCTTTGCTTCATGGGTAGATGTCACCTGCATAAAATGGCTGCATTCCCTAAACTCCTTTATCCTATCCATATGCTCCCGATCACTCTACGACGAACTGATATACATGCTTACCATCTGTCTCTCCAACGTTTCTTATGGGGAGGTAAACGATCTCGGATTGCCTTAGTGAAATTACAACAACCTACCTCTAACAGTATCTTGAATCTTCCCCATTTACCTGATTATAACTTAGCGGCTAATTATAGGTATGCGGTGGATTGGATTTTGGACCGTTATCGTTTTGCCACCACTAGGTTAGAGTCCCAACTGACTCCTGATATTCCGTTGCCCTCCCTTCTACATCTCCCTAAGCACCTATGGCCTCCCGACTTACGCTCGAACCCGCTTTTATACCACACGTACAGGGCATGGACCCAAGTACGGAAACGTTTGGGTCTGGGGTTTTCACATTCTATCTATATGCTCTTGGTTCGTAATCCCAGATTTCAACATGGCAAGTCTGCTCCTATTTTCAAGAGACTGGAAACTGAAGGGGGCCGCCTCATTACTGATTTTCTAAGCCCCTTGACTTCTCGTCCCCTTACCTGGCAACAGTTTTGTGACAAGTTTTCTTCTCTTTCTGTCCATCCATTACATTATTTACAGCTTCGCAGTTTTATTGTCGGTGTTTTGGCTTTGCTCTCCCCTGGGGACCACAACAATCCTATCGACAGTGTAACCCTTCGTAATCCCTCCAGCCCCCTTACTATGTCCTTTCTTTATGGGCGCCTTCGACCTGTTATCACCTGGGGTTCCCTTAGACAGGGTCTGCCTGCCTGGAAGAAAGATCTCCCAAATATAGACCTGGAGGCACTAGTTGACGCTGCCGTATTGAATTCCAGGCTTTTGGTGTCTCGCTCCTATAGCGAAATGTTTTTAAAAATTCTCCACCGGGCGTACATGACCTCGAAGCTTTACATCGCTACCCAGTTAGGTGATTGTTCGAACTGTTTCAAGTGCGCGGCGCCTGACGCCGATCTGTTTCATAATCTTTGGACCTGCCCCCATTTAACTGTGGAGTGGGCTCTCTTTGGGATTTTACCGCCATCAGACACTCGCCCCTTTACTGCCAGGGAAAAAACACTATTGCTCACCATCTCAGCGGTTAGTAAAAAGGCCATTCTTACACAATGGATACAACCTGACCCACCGCTTCTTGATATGGCTGTGGGTCACTTACGTTGCATTTTTCGTCTGGATTGGCTGGAAGCTGCCCTTCACAGGGAGGTCAAGGCTAAATCCTTTTTCCAGAAATGGTCTTCCTTCATTGCTATAATGGATGATTCCATCAAGTTGTCTCTCTTTAACGCCTTCCGTTCCACTGGTTGGTTTTGTCTCCAAATGCTGAAGGGGACTCCCCTATCCCTGAGTTCCACCCTGCTCATACTGCGGTTGGGCTGGAGTCTTAATGTATCGATGCGGTTTCTATTGTCACCTTTAAGCCTGTATGTTTTTTACTTTATCTGCTGGTACCAATGTATTGAGCTTCCCTCTGCTGTCCAGGTTGTTTCTATTGTTTGCCTTCTGTGGTGGATTCTCCTCTGCCCTTATTGTATATGTTTTGATTGTCTCTTACTACTGATATGTACCTTGTACATCTCCTGTGCCGATACTACATGCCTAATGTATTTGTATCTCATGTTTTGATTTGCCCTCTTACCTTTTTTGTACTTTGTTTGTACAATTTCCAATTTGAATAAATTGTTTGTTTTTTTAAAAAAAAATGTAATACAGGAAGAGTTCAACTGGCTAAAACATTGACAACAATACTTATGTCACCACACTGCTCTGCCCTTCAGTCCTGGCCTTTGCATTGTTTGGCTTTGGTTCCTGTTAGTCTGCTTGCAGCTAAAGCTCCATGTACTTCATTCTTGTCCCAGACTCACCTACTTGTCCAAGCCGTGTGCCCTGCCTGAGGGCTTCCAAGCCGTGTGCATGGCCTGGGGGCTTCGGTCTCTGCCTGGTTCTTTCTCAGCTTCAGCCTTGCCAGTCCCAGTCCTGCTTTTCTGTCTGCTGTGTGTCTGTCTGTACCTACCTACCAGTCATTAGGCATCAAGGGGTGCAGACAGAGCCCCTAGTATCCCCTGCAACTGAGCTTCTACCCGACCTGCTTCCCCGGGTCCTGACAGTTGTGTTCGGCCAAACATATTCAATACACAGAAAATAATTGAAGGGTGGGGAAAGGGGCAAATGCATCCGGGACACATCACAAAAAGAAAAAGCTCAATTTCCTAGTAAATATTTCAACTACAAGAGGGGTAGAGGCACATGATGAGGTCCTCCAATACGTTTTAACCCCCTCACTCCATTGTGGACAACTATTAACCCCTTAACGACAATCCACGTACATGTACGGGGTTGCCGTGCACCGTAATAACGGCAATGCCCGTACATGTACAGGCTGTCGTTAAATAGCTGCATTGCCGCAATCACGGCATTTTGGCCGCGATCGGCGGCTTTACAGCATCCACGGAAGCCACAGAAGTGAGGCTGACCATGGATCCAGGGAGGAAAGCCCTCCCCAGAAGAAAAATGGCCGCCACCGCACCGATCATCAAAGATGGGAATCGCTTCCTAAGCATAAACTGTGTTGCTGACATGCCTCGATATCGAGGCATATCAGCAACGCTACCCCCCTACCCCGATCGCCATCCAAGTGCCATCCTGTAAATGACGTTGCCGTCATTCATAGGATGGCTTCAACAATAAAAACCTGAATCAGTTCACAGAGGGTCTATCCAGACCCTCTTGAGAACTCTCGAGCTCCTCCTGCAGGTTGAATGCAGGTACTGCATCCAACCATGCAAGGTCAATGGAGCCCAGCTCACAAATTACAGTGATTAGTATAAAAATAAATAAATAAATATTTAAAAAAGTAAAAAAAAATTATCGTTCAAAAATGTAAAACAAAAAAAATAAAAAAATATGTTAACTGTTTACTCACCTGTCCTTCGGTTCCCACGTTGCCGCAACAGCCACCGCGGAGGAAAGGAAGACCCCCCTCCAGTACACGGCCACCTCCACAGCAGCCGCCACGAAGGAGAGGGAGACCCCCCTCCAACGCATGGCCACTTCCGCTGACGTCCTCCGAGGTGCCGCGCAGGAGAGGCAGACCTCCTGGCTCACGGCGTCCTGCTACTGCACTCGCGCGCCCTCTAGTGGCGCACTCCCTAACTGCAGGCCTTTATGAAGGGAGAATTCGCAACACTCACAATGGTCGCGATTCCCGGACACCAGAAGTGATGTCATGAGGGGCTGATGGGAGATTCAGACTTCCTCCGCGGTCCTCCATTTAAACCCCTCAGACCTGTTACACCTTGCTTTTTGATGGTTGTCTATGCCTTGTGCTAGCACCCAGATAGCGTTTACCGTCTTGATTCCTGTGTTTCACCTCTGCTCGCCTAACTACGTTGTTTTCCTGTATCCTGACCTCGGCTTGTTTATCGTTTATCGTTTATCCTGATCTCCTGAATCCTGACCTCGGCTACGTTTATTGGCTATCCTGCTCTCCGGAATCCTGACCTCGGCTTGTCTGAACTTGTTCTGTCTTGGAGTCCTACCTGACTACGGTGTCTCCTATTTACTTGTACGTGACAGTA
>VKOC01048480.1:0-12097 GCA_009364415.1 Spea multiplicata | reverse complement strand
GACGCCCCGGGGAGGGGCCAGGCATGGCCCCCGATGCCGATCTCGGCCTCGCTGAATGCCTCGACATCGAGGCATTGCAGCAAGGCCGTTTAAGCGAAGAAAGTGATCCTTGATCACTTTATAAGCTTATTTAACTTTTTGACGGTTCAGGACCGTCAAAGTTCATTTAGTGACCTTCTTGTCATGACGGTCCTGAACCGGCAAAGGTCACGAAGGGGTTAATTACACACTTTAAACATTTTTAACCCCTTCAGTCCCAGTATATTGTTACTATATCTTTGTTACACTATGATTCCCCTTTCCTTGTTTGATGAACCCACACAAATTATTAGTGATGATAGATAAAACACTATACTAAAACAGAAAAAAAACACGTTTTTAATTTAGGCGGTAAGATTTTATTGTCTCCGGACTGACCAAGAGGGCGGCACGTGTTGTCCCATGAATACTCCTCATTGGACAGCCTCTGAGGACTTCCTCAGCATGTGAAGCATATGGGATGCGGCCCTCCCTACCCCTTTTTTCTCTATATATCCTATTCCTCCCCTCTCCTTTCTCTCTCTCCCGTGAAAGCCGTAAGAAATTTCTGTAGAATTATTGCATTTTACATATAATTAAGTCCTCTGTGGTTTTTCTTAGAATATTCTGGCATAATGTATATAATAGGCCTTCTGCAATGCAGCGGGCGCTCGTTTGAAGCCTAGGGTGTTTTGATGTTTAACCCCTTCGTGAAAAAGGCTGATTTTACTTTTTGTGCCCTTCGTGACAGTGGCCGTTTTAAGATTTCTGCGCTGCTCGTGTTTAGCTGTAATTTTCTTCTTTCCCATTTACTGAACCCACACACATTAGATATTGTTTTTTTCAGGACAAGAAGGGTTTTCTTTAGATGACATTGTGTTGATTGTTTCATATTATTTACTATTAAAAAAAGTATAAAATGGGGGGGCGTGGATGGCTGCTGGAGAAGATGGCTGCTTGAGACCTGAGCTCCGTCGGTCCCCCGGTTTTACTAGCATTTCTAGCTATCATTTGCACTCATGGTGCGTAACAGAAGACAGTCCTCGGCCCCGTCGGGGTCTGGGGAGAGTGCCATGTCTTCAGCGACAACCCTTAGGGAGTTTTTTCGCACCCCAGCAGTGTTGGCCTCGCAGGCCCCTGACGACCACGAGGTGCCTTCGCCCGTGGATTCCCGCGATTCCGGAGACCGGTCTGAAGATTTGGCTTCGGGACTGCCTGTTGCACCTACCTGCTCGGCGGACGTTCGTCAGCTTTTTTCCTCGGCTCCCTGGCAAGAGGATTTTAGCACTTTGCTGTCGGAATTGAAGCAGACCGTGACCGATGCCGTCGCGGGCCTTCGGGCCGACCTGGACGGGTTAGACCATCGCCTTGCACTCCGGGAGGCGGAATCCGCTCAACTGGCTCAAAGAACCTCTGTCCTGGAATCCTCTTCTGCCCATCAATCCTACTTTTTGGCCGACTATCGGAGGAGGTTGGAGGATCTCGACAACAGAGGCCGCCGCCACAATGTGCGGATTCGCGGTCTTCCTGAGGAGACAGCCCATTCGCCTGAGGATGTTGGGGGTCTTGTGGTCCGCCTGTTTAACAGCCTCTTGGGGAGACCTCCCGAGGCTGTGATCTCTTTGGATCGTGCACACAGAGCTCTGAGGCCTAGGGGTCCCCCGACAGCACCACCGAGAGATATCATATGCTGCATTACGGACTTCCAGCTGAAAGAGCAGATTATGCGGCGTGCGAGGGAGGTCGGCTCCTGGAATTACGAGGGCTCTGAGGTCACCCTGATTCAAGATCTCTCCGATATCACGCTCCAGAATCGGAGGGTGCTTCGACCTCTTACCGCTGAGCTCCGGAGCCGTGGCATCCCGTATCATTGGGGTTACCCCTTTAGCCTTAATGTGCGCTCGGGTGGCTACACCTACTCGCTCCGATTTCATCGCGAACTGTCGGCGTTCCTCCGCGATCTCAACTTACCTGCTCTTCGGATCCCCGATTGGAACTTGCCTGATGTCCCGGCGGATCGTGGTTCTGGTGGCGGTGTGGCGGGCTCTTCCCGTCGTGTGGGGAAGAAGGTGGGTCGTCCTCTCCGTTCTGTACGGAGTGCCGGGATTCCTGAGGCGACGGATCCGGAGGAGTGAGCGCCCCGTGCGGTATCCCTGTTTTGTCCGGTTGCGGCTGTTTCCTCGGCTCCGTTGATGTACCCGAGGGTTGCCTGCATTTGGAGCTCTACTCCCCCCTGCCATTGTTCTTGGTCTTGGGGCACTGCCTTACCCTCCTGAGTCCTGCCTGGTGACTTTGCTCGGGTCGCCTTGCTTCTTCCTCCGATCTACCTTGTGGACGCTATCCTGCGTCGAGCTGCTCACATCCCCGTTGGACGGGTCGCAACGCAGACTCCTTTTTGTTTGTTTTTGGGGGGTTTGCTTTTTATTTTTCTGTACGGGTCGGAGTGGGGTGGGGAGGGGTTCATGTTTCTATTGCCTGCTCATGTCTACTGCTGTTGGGTTCTCCCACTTGTGGCTCCCAGCCCTAGGCAATGTTTGATAGGATGTGTGGGTGATGGCTCTGGGCATTTTTCGTTGGGATGCGGGAGGTGGGTTTCGGCACTTTTGGGTGGGGGGGGTTTGCGTTTGTTCTTCTTGGTTATTTTCTTTTGCGCTGATTTTTTGACTCTGCTACTCGCCCTCTGATGTGCTGCCTGGGTCCACGTTTAGGGCTTGGATTTATACTGCCTGCTGCTGTATGCTGCTGTATGCTGCTGTCGGGTTCTCCCACTTGTGGCTCCCAGCCCTGGGCGCTGTTCGATAAGG
Source organism: Spea multiplicata (assembly GCA_009364415.1). Classification (NCBI taxonomy): domain Eukaryota; kingdom Metazoa; phylum Chordata; class Amphibia; order Anura; family Pelobatidae; genus Spea; species Spea multiplicata. Next base: position 9,275 of record VKOC01048480.1, on the reverse strand, counting down.
CAGATGGGTGGGCTGGCTTTGGGCAACTTTCTACGTTGGCTGCGGGGGAGCCGGTTTCGCGAGCACTTTTGGGTGGGGGGGGGTCTACGTTTGCTATTATTGTTTATTTTCTTTTGTGCTGATATCTTGACTCTGCCAAATTGCCCTCTGAGGTGCTGCCCGTGTATGCGTGTAGGGTTTGTGTATATCCAGCCTGCTACTGTTTGCGGCTCTTCCACTTATGGCTCCCGGCCCCAGGACATGTTCTGAAGGGTGTTTGGGGGCAGGCTTTGGGCGATTGTCGTTGGGGACGTGGGGGGAGGCGTTTCGGCACTTTTGGGTGGGGGCGGGCTTAGGAGTTCTCTGTTCATGTTCATTTATCATTAGCCGCTTGATTTCTTGATTCCACCCACTTCCCTCTGCCTGTGCTGTAGTATTACGCGTGCAGGCCGTTCGTGTTTATATTACCTGCTTACGTATGCTGCTATCGGGCTCTCCTTGTGGCATCCCAGCCCTCAGGCGCCTGCTCTGTTGGGTGGATTGGTGTTGGCTATGGGCTCTTCTCGTTGGGCCGCGGGGGGAGGGTTTCGGCACTTTTGGGTGGTGGGGGGCTTGGGTTTTCTGTTCTTGTTTATTTTCTTTTGCACTGCTTCCTTGACTCTGCCGCTTGCCCTCTGATGTGCTGCTCGTGTGCGAGGGCTGGGTTCTGTGCTGGATCATTTCTCGGTTCTTAGGGGTTTTGCTTCCCTCTTAGTTTTTGGGCCCTATACTTCATATTTCGTTTTTTGGGAGATGTGCCCCCCTTGCCGTCTGCCATTCGCGCCCTCATTTGACTTTATGGGGTTAGCTTGTTGTGGGGGGGGGTGGTTTGCATTGCTGCTACACTGGGCTACCTGGTATGCCGGGGACCGATGGTGGGTCTCATGTTCTTTTTGGTTGTTTTTTTCGGTTTTTGTTTTGTTTTGGCCGGTTTCTTTTTCGGTTGTCACTCCGCCTCTTACCATAGGCGTCGTGTAGTGCTGGTGGATGCTGGGGTCCTGTTGTTCCTGGGCCTTCCAGTGTACCCTCTTCCGGCTGACGCCATAGGTATTTGTTTGGAGTGTGGGGATTGTTTTTTCCCCCCACTCCCCGTTTCTCCGTTTGTTTGTCCCGTTGTGCCTTCTCCTTTTCCCTGTCTTCGTCTTCTTCTTCTGGTGTTTGTCCCTTCCCTGTTTGTTTCTTTGTGGGTCTGTTTGGGGGTGGGTCGTTTCGTCCTTACCCCTTTCCTTGTTTTCGTCTTCTCCTGGTGTGTGTTTTTCCCTTTCCCTTCCCCTTCTTTTCTCTTTGCTGTTTGTCTCTCTCCTTTTTCTCTTCCTTTTTCCTTCTCCCCTTCCCGGGGGGCTCCTGATTCCTGCTTTCAGGGGTGATTTCCCTCTCATTGGTTCCATCCTGCAATATGTCTTCTCGTCCCGCTGACCTTGTTGTGCTCTCGATCAATGCCAAGGGGCTTAATGTCCCTGAGAAACGTTCCATTCTGCTTAGGGATTTGAAGCGTCAATGTGCTTCTGTTGCGTTTATTCAGGAGACTCATTTTCGGGATGGGTCTCAGCCTCACCTGCGGTCGCGGGATTACCCTGTTGCCTATTTCAGTAATAATCCGCACTCTAAATCGAAAGGGGTTGCTATTTTGTTTTCTCGCCATATCCCGCTTACTGACGTCACTCATTTAGCGGACCCGGAGGGTAGATTCCTCTTTGTGAAGGGTAAGCTTGCTGATGCCTGGTACACGTTTGCTAACGTTTATGTCCCTAATATCAGACAGCATTTGTGGCTTTCTAAAACATTTCGTGTGTTGCGTCGCTTTCAGGAGGGGCTGTTGGTTTTCGTTGGGGATCTCAATGTTGCTCTGTCTCCTCGTTTGGACACGTCGGCGGGGGTGTCTCAGACCCCTTCTCATGTTTTAAAACGTATCCATTCTTTGCTCACATCTGAGCAGTTGGTGGATTGTTGGAGGGCCCTTCATCCTTCTGCTAAGGATTTTAGCTTTTACTCTATTCCACACGACAGATACTCCCGCATTGACTGTTTGTTTATTACTCACTATAATCTCCCTCTCCTGCTGGATGCCCGCTATGGGGCCATTACGTGGTCTGACCATGCCCCCCTGTCCCTGACGCTTACGTCCCCCCTGACTCGACCTACCCAGAGCTCTTGGCGGCTGAATGAGTCATTGCTTACTGATGCCATTGCCTCGGAGGCTACTGCTGAGACCTTACGCGACTATTTCTTGTCTAATGTGACGCCAGATCTGCCTCTTCCTACGATTTGGGAAGCACATAAGTGTGTTGTCCGTGGTCGGCTTATTAGATTGGGGGCTGCTAAGAAGAGGGCTCATGCTCAACAACTTAGCGCTTTATACTTAGAGATAGAGAGGTTGGAGAGGGTTCACAAGGATACGCTGGTGGCTGCTGACTTTGCGCGTCTGCTTGCGCTTCGTAAGGAACTCGCTTCTATCCTTAATGCCCAGGCCCAGAGATCTTTTGTTCGTCTGAAGGCCCTCTTTTATGAACACGGGAATAAGCCGGGGAAATACTTGGCCCGCGCTTTACGTAAGAGGAGACAACTTTCCTATATACCCAGAATTCGTTCCGCTGGGGGTGTCCTGCGATACCTTCCGTCGGAAATAGCTCAGGAATTTGTGACCTTCTATTCTAACCTCTACAATAGTTCCCCTTCACACAACTCCTCTGGAGATGTGGAGGCTCGTAGATTGGCTATTGCACAATACTTAAAATGGTACTTACCCCGTTGTCTGTCCCTGTCGGATTCTGCGCAGTTGGAGGTTCCGATTTCTCTGGAGGAGTTGTCAGGGGCGATTAAGCTTTCTAAGTCTGGTAAATGCCCGGGTCCGGACGGTCTCTCCCTGGCCTATTATAAAAAGTTTTTCGATATTTTGGGTCCCCAGTTGGTCTCGGTGTTTAATTCTATCTTGAAGGGTGACAGCTTTCATCCCCATACCTTGGCGGCTACGATAGCTGTGATCCCGAAGGAGGGGAGGGATGCGGATCTCTGCGGTAGCTATCGGCCTATTTCCCTGCTGAATGTGGATATCAAATTATTCTCCAAAATTTTGGCTTTGCGTTTGGGGCGCTTTCTCCCGGCGTTGATTCATCCTGACCAGTCGGGCTTTGTGCCTGGTAGGGAATGCAGGGATGGGACTATCCGTGCTTTGAATCTTATCCATTTGGCTGGGCGTTCGGGGGTCAGGTCTATTTTGCTCTCTACGGATGCCGAGAAGGCTTTTGACCGCCTTGATTGGTCGTTCATGCTGGCGGTGCTTCGGGGGGTGGGTCTTGGTCCTCATATGATGGGTTGGGTCTCAGCTTTATACTCTGGGCCTTCTGCCAGGGTTCGCCTTAATGGTGCTCTTTCCCCCTCGTTTCCTATTTCCAACGGTACTAGGCAGGGCTGTCCACTCTCCCCATTGCTCTTTGTCCTTTCCCTGGAACCCTTTTTGGAGGCGGTGCGTGCTAACCCGGATATTTCTGGGGTTCTGTGTGATGGTGTCCAACACAAAACGGTGGCTTTTGCGGACGATATGTTGTTTACGCTCGGGACTCCCCATGTTTCGCTCCCCGTGCTCCTCGAGGAATTTAGGCTTTATGGTTGTCTTTCTAATCTGAAAATTAATTTGGTGAAATCTGAGATATTAAATATCTCCTTGCCTAGGGCGGAGGTGGACTCTTTGACCTCCTCCTTTCCCTTCCGGTGGTGCTCTCAAGCGCTGCGTCACCTGGGGATCTGGTTGACGGCGGACTTATCTCTTCTGTACCGGTTTAATTTCCCCCCTCTGCTTGATGCCATTCGAGGCGACCTTCGCACGTGGGGCTCCTTGGTTGTGTCCTGGGTTGGTAGGGTGAATGCTATTAAGATGAACGTCCTTCCCCGCATATTGTTTCTGTTGCAGGCGCTGCCCATTGTTTTGCCGAGGAACTTTTTCTCGACGGTGCGCTCGATGTTCCTGTCCTTTATTTGGGCTAAGAAGTCCCCTAGACTGGCCCTGGCGGTGTTACAGAGACCTAAGGTGCGGGGTGGCTTGGGGTTGCCCTGCCTCCGTTCTTATTATTTTGCTTGCCATCTTTTACGGTCTTTGGAATGGACGTATCGCCCTTCCCATAAATTGTGGGTGCCTTTAGAGGCGTGTGCTTGTTTGGTGCCGCTCAGGGTACTTACCTGGTTGACTCCTTCGGTGGCTCGGAGGCAGGTCGGGGGTAATCCCTTTGTATTAGCTACCCTACAGGTGTTACACTCTGTCTCTCGCAAGTGCCAGTTGCTGACTTACCCGTCACCCATGACTCCGCTTCGTGGTAATCCGGATTTTCCCCCGGGTGTGTCCGGGGGTGCCTTTTTGGGTTCGCCGTCCCAGGACTCCCCTTCGTTGTGCTCCTTTATGCTGGGTCGTGCGCTTCGGCCTCTATCTAGCCTTCTCCCCGAGGTTGCCCCCACCGCTCTTCAGGTCCTCCAATACTTGCAGTTGCGCGATTTTGTTGCGTCTATCCCTCAGAAGCATCGCCTTATTCGGGATCTTACGCCCTTTGAGGCTTTGCACTCTAGGGATGCTTTGCCTCCCCACGGTATCTCTCTGCTCTATCAGCTCCTGCTGGGCGCCGACGATGCCCCGTTACCTGATTATGTGGGTAAATGGGAATCAGAGCTTAATGTCACTTTGACTGTAGCGCAGTGGGGTAAGATTTTTACTTTGACACACGGCTGTTCCCTAAATTCTAGATCCCAGGAGATGTCCTTCAAGTTTCTATCGCGTTGGTACCGCACACCGGTTCGGTTACATGCTATGTTTCCTGAGTGTCCCAACGTCTGTTGGCGATGTGGGCAGTCGGTGGGGTCAGTGCTTCATATCTGGTGGGATTGCCCCTTGATTGTCCCTTTTTGGTCCGCTATCCGGGATGTCCTTCCTCGCTTCACCGACTCCCCACCCCCTTTCACCCCTGCTAACTATTTGCTGCATCTTACCTCCCAACCCGTTTTAGTGTATCGGCGCTCGGTGGTTCGACACCTGTTGAATGAAGCTAAAGCTTTGATTCCCCTTCATTGGGGTGCGACATCTCCGCCCTCTATACGGGAGTGGGTATTGCGGGTTGAACAGGTTCGTGAAATGGAGGAACTCGTGGCCAGGTCTGATAGTCTTAGCGAGCGGCATGGTCGTACCTGGTTCTACTGGTCCCAGTTCCTGGCGGACCCCTCTTCTCGGCTTCTGTTTGGCTGATTTTCCTTCATTTGTTTCTGGTGCCCCCCCCTCCGGGCCGCGGGTGCTGGGTCGTCTGTATGCTCTGTTGGGGCTATGATGTCATGTATGCTGTCATTGTTATTTGCATTATCCTGCTGTGTCGGGATCTTCTGACTTATTGCTACTTCTCGCGGGAATGGCCCCCCCCCCTATTTTGTTCCCTATTATTTATTTCCCCTTCTGTTGTGTACGATTTGTTGTAAAAATAATAAAATCTAATTACAAAAAGAAATACAAAAGTGCCCCCTCATTGTTTTCCCATAAACCAAAATCCGGTAGTTAAAAAACTTTTAAACTGTATGAGTTGATTGTAAACGGCGCCCCCCCCCCCATAGTATATTTATTCAATTTACACAATGTGGCATTTTGGGGGGGTGGGGGGCACTTGTGAATTCACAATCCATAACCCTCTCTGGTGCTGTGAGGTTCAACTAGTAGACAACTCATATTTTAATGAACTTGTGAGTTGTCTGCTTTTTTTCCTCACATACACTCACCTCTCCTGAGGTTGCGATCACTATTTATGTATATTCTTTATTTCTTCTTAATAGGCTACCAGAATAAAAGCGCGTTTGCAGCGTTCCTATATTTATTTATATGGTCTATAAATTTCTTATATGCTTTCTTTTTAATAGATTCTCTGAACAAGAGTATGACTATCTCTTCTCAGCTTTATGAAACAGTACAAGACAGTAAGTGTAATATCCCTGCAATTAATTTGAGTTTTTCCCATCTCATGAATTCACATGAATATTTTGCTTCACAATAAGTCACTAAATAAAGCATCTGTCTGCATCATAGGATTCCCACAAGGATTTTTAAATCAGAAAGAGTAAAATGCAAATGCAAATACAAATAATTTAACCAAGCCAAGGATGTTATTAAGACTGTAATACATTATATGTATCAAAGGGGTTTATATAAATTAAATGGAACATGATTACACCTGGATTGCTTGTATATTATTAATAATCTTAGTGTAAGCTAACCAGAAAGTATTATGCTTTTTTTATGTGTATATTATAAGAGGAGGGTGCAATTGTTGCAAGTGTCACATGAGGAAATGAAATGTAAAGTTTATGCCATTTCATACAACTAGCAGATTAGTCAATCGTCAAGTTGTTTTGCATGTTTTAACATACAAAGAAATGGAACATCAGTCCAGTCTGGTCATTTCAGTTAACCCTTGACTCAACTGACCACTTGGCTTTTCAGTGAATAAACCCAAGTGAGTTATCAAACGAGCCTTTTCACTTCAGCTGGTTGAGCTTTAGGTCACTTTAATGAGCTTATCCAAAGATTCAAGGCTTGTGATTATGATTTTCGTGCCACCTGGCAATGTATTACATTTGTATTCCAGTCACCACATTCACTGTAATGCATATGATAGGTTCATGGTCCATTGCTGTGGAAGTTATAATGAAGTCCAAGTTAAAATATTATGACTATAAGGCAATTTGTATCTTCAACCTAAATCTTAATTCCATATGGTATATTTATTCCATAGGTAATGTTTGAATTACCAGCAAGATTTTGCCTTCCTAATATAAACAACTAATATTTTTTATTGTAGTTCCAGTGGCAGTTAAGTATTTGCAGTACTTGTAATTCCAACCGTAATATCTGTTTTTTTTCATGAAATATATAAAAGACGCTGAACAATATACATAGCATTATTTAACATGATTGAGAAATAAAAGGTGTTACTATGGTTGGCGGCTACATTCTGCATATTTCAGGGGTCTGCATCAGTGACGGAGAAGAACAGAAGAAAGGGCAGAGGATTTAGGGTTTCGATTTGGGGTAGTTGGGAGACATTGTATGACAGGAGATCTGTACAATTATGGGTGGCTAATATGTGGGTTGCAGTATGGAAAAAAAGATAATAATTTTATTTAGAATAATAACATTATTCCAAAGAGACATAAACAAAACGAGGATACAATGGTAAAATTGTTTAGTGTCAAGAAGCTTAAGTTTACCCCAGTAGATGTTAATATTTCATTTCACTGTAGGGGTTATAGCAACATCATGTTGTTAAGATCTTTTTTCACAAACTGCCCAGTTTTTTATGTTTAACATTGTGTAATTAAAGGAAATAATTCAGCCATTGTGATGAGAAATCTTTTTTTCTAATTAGCTCCACATTCTTTACCTCTGGAAACAACTGACAACAAAAGAGGAAACCAGGGGTGCAAAGAGAACACGTTAGGATACGAAGAGTGATTTAAACCTACCAGGTAATGGAAAAATAAAGTGATTTACTACAAAATATGGCATAGGGAAATCAAGCAGTTGGAAGCATACCAATGTGGATTGGTGAACCTTGAGAAAATAAGTGTGCACACTGTTGTAGCCTTAAAACAGATATTAGAGCTCTCCCCGAAGTTCCGGGAGTCTCCTGCATTTTCATAGCAGCTCCTTGATGCCCGCAAACTGTAACGGACATCGAGGAAATAGAACAAAGAGAGAGTTCAATTATGACCATCGAACCCTCTCTCACACTCAGTGCTCAGGTCCTCCTGTGGCCTCTGGTGCCTGTGCCCTGGTCCTCTGTGGCGCGTCCTGATTGGTCTCTCTTTGTGTTAACTAACCTATCAGTTTTCTCGGTGGGCCAGTTTTACAGGTTCTCTCCTACTAGGTTAGCACAAGAGAGACCGCTTCGGACGCGTGATGTGCAACTCGCTCTCCCGTTTCTCCAGAGCCCGAGTATCGGGGGGCTGGAGTACTTTTTTTTTGGTGGTGGGGTTGGGGAAGCCACTTCCCTGAAATGACTTTCTGTTAAAACAAGTTTGCAGATGTAGTAATACAATACTAGTAAACACTACAGAAACGACCATGTACAAGAGAATATTCAGGGGACATAAAATGAAAATGCTATTGTCAGCTACTTAAAGATCCTCAATATGTTCAGTGTTGTCAGTTTGCTTACCACTAAGTTTATTTATATATAATAATTATATAATATAATATATACATACATACATACACTTCTTTTACCTATATTTCCCATTAAATTCCCCATAAAATACCCAGCTAAAGTTGTTGTGTCTATACTTCACCTTAGACAGATTCTTGTACCCAGCAACGCATATGTCGTTACCTATAAAGGGTCAGGCTGTAAGGCTGTCTCATTTAACTCTTATTACTGGCCCAGTTAATGATTTGTCCTTAATGTCTTTTTTGCATACTAACAAAATTCTGGTAGCCAGCAAGACATTATCAATATGATAATAAAGATATATACCAGATAACAACCCGCTGCAGTTAATAAACTAAATATGAATTTAGTGATTTCCAGCATAATTATGTACAATAGAAAATGTAAAATTATGCAAAGTTGATAAAAATCATAGGAGATTATATGATCCAGGGAATATGAATATGTATCATGACTATCTTGTACAGCATGACTCAGACGCAGGAATGTGCTAGAAGTGCATATTTATAATGCTTTTAATATGTATAGGGCAGAGTAAAAAATTCACCATTTTCACAGTGAACTGTAATGAAACATGCATCAACATTGTTAAATTGTTTAATGTTTGCGATTCATAAACAAGGCAAAACCAGCTGTAAGATCACAGACCTGGGAGGTAAAAATAAGATGGTAAACTGATATTTTACTTACTGTATATTCCGGCGTATAAGACGACTGGGCGTATAAGACGACCCCCAACTTTTACAGTCCAAATATAGAGTTTGGACTATACTCACCGTATAAGACTACCCCTCTACCCAGCGTACAACAACCAGCCAATCACGGCAAGCAATGTACCTTACCGGTGATTTGCTGGTTGATTTGCTGGCTGACATATACATACATGCACTGCCCTTACACACACACACATATATAATATATATATGTGTATATATATATAATATGTGTGTAGATATGTATATATATCTATATATATATCTACACATATGCCTGTCCATACATACACATTTATACACTGCCCTCACCACACACCCCTGCCTTTACACACACATGTATATATATATGTATATA
>VKOC01048476.1:0-13251 GCA_009364415.1 Spea multiplicata | reverse complement strand
CCCCTTGTATTACATCCGGTTTCTGCATTGCAATAAACATCTTTGCTATAACCTCTTGACATCAGTACAGAATGAGGATTATTAATCGATAGATACAATATTTTCAGTTTAAAAAATCATATGACGTACTTTTCATCTAGTGAGCATAAGAGAGCTTGCATATTTAATGTAGGCGGATAGTAGGATATGTTAATGTAAACTGAGTTCAGTATGTATGTGTTCAGTAAGTATGTGGTTCAGCAGTTTTATTTAGACAGTCTAACCAATCATTCTTATAACTTATCCAAGGAGTAACCCCCAAAGTAAAAAATGAAAAATGCTAAATGTTATTTTTATTTGTCTTTGTGGTAGGTGACTTGAAGGAAGACTTCATACTGCTACACTGTTACTTAGCTGTCCTGTAGTTAGCACAACTAGTCCTGTAGTTAACACAACTAGGATCTACCATGATCAATAAATAAACAAGAACCTCTATAAAAAAAGAACTGCTGCAATTTGTTTATTAAATTATCCGCTTAGCTACGCTAACATGCAAGTGCATGTGACTTTAAATGTTTCAAATTAAATCACACAAATTAAATGAAAATAATATCCCTGGCATTTTCCCACCCTGTGTGTGGGGATAGGATAAATATCTTATCATTCCTATCCTCTGCCCAGGAGGATGGGGATAATTTACAATAGAATAGACTCAAGAATGTACCCCCACCCTCTTCCCATTGAAGTAGAAAATGTCCAAAAACTTTTGCAATGGATTGACCTCATTCTATGGCGCTTCTGTATGGATTGCGGGGGTAGTGGTTAAATACAAATATATAAATATAACAATAATATTATAACATTATAATAAGAATCTCTAGAGAACAAATTAGGTTAAGGAAAGAACATGGGTCTATCAAATTAAAACATTCTGTTGATCCAGAAAGCTGCAAAAAAACCTACATTGAAGGAATTCCTAGTGGTTTTGCAAAAGTGCGGTGCCTCTGTGCACCGTGAATGGAGGCTGTCCTCATGCTCCAAGAAATCAGAAAACGCAGATGGATTCGCAGAGAAAGAGAAGCATGTATACACTTCTTTCTCCACAGATTCCTCTGCATTATTCTTACCACTTGAAGTACTTTTCCAAAATGACAAATCTATGACATGCCCTATGAGGACAGCCGCTCCCCCATTCTTCCAATCGAGTGAGAAGGTGTGCTCATAGGCTCCACCTTTTTGCAGAGGACAGGTTAACAGAGGGGGTAGTGGGGAGAAGCGAACCAAGAATAAATACAGAAGAACAAGAAGAGGCAAGATAAGAAGTGGAGCTGAAGACAGAGACAGAGATAATTTGTTTTCCTCTAAATCCGTTCATTTGCATTTGTCAATCTCATTTACCACTTGGATGCCCATTCCTCAAATTTTACCAGCTACTCTTGCAGGGAATTAATATCTACTTCAGACTTTATTAACGTACATAATTTTGTGTAATCTGTAATCTAGTGGATACATCTCATAAAATGGTCGTCAAGGAACAAAGACTTATTCAATGAGGATTTAAATGCCCAAACAGAAGTTCAGGCATTTGCTGCGGGTGACATCATCTTTGACGTTAAAATATGCTTAAGGGTCCTTATGTAAAGTATTCCAAGTTGAAATATATATTTTGTTCAAAGCAAAAAATATTATGTTTATTAAAAAAATATCTTTATATCTCACGGTGATATGAAGTTGTGATGGATAGAAGAACCATTTACTTTAAGGCAATCAAATATTTACAAAAAGGTTAGAAGAAAAGGTTAGTGTGAATGATTTATTTTCTATTTTGGCATTTTCTTGTCCAGCAGCAAGTGATGACTACCATTAATTAAATAAGTCCAGCAGCATGCAAAGTGACCTTTTTCATATGAACACGGTGCATTTGTTTATTGATTTTCTCAATTGACAGTTAACTTACGTGTCTGAAACAGCTGTAAGTAGAAAGAATCTGCGAGGGTGCAGAGCCATTTCTGCTAATTACCTTTTTCAATATAACATTATTTGCAGAACTGCAGGGAACTGTTTGAAAAAGACAGGAAGGAAACAAAAAATATTTATGACCAGTAGGGTCTATCACATTAAAACAGTAGCTGACATTTTAAAGACATAAAAGCCGTATTTATCTTTCTTGTTTAACCTTTTGATCTTTTCTTCAAACAATATACAAAAAATTTTATTTAAGAAATTGTCTTTATTTGCTAACTAAATATAACCGACCCATGTAGATGGGAACAGATTATATATGTTCATGATGTGGTCTCTGTAATTCTCTACCAGGCTCCAATATATATGTGTGGCAAATTACGTTAGAAACAAACTTCAAGCAGAACAAAATGGACAGGCTAGATGGCCAAAATTGTAATCTGTCATCGTTCCATGTTTTTTAAAAATATTGGACTTCAGTCTTAACCTTTAAAAAATGGGCCCTCTCACGGTGCTCTTCCAGCCTGTGGTAGACCTATCGATAAATGACACTGGCTCATGAAATCATCAATGGGCCAAAAACAAAAAAATAATAATTTTTTATTATTTTTTTCGGATAAACCTGTGTTGTGTTTGCAAAAAAGAGTGTTTTACATAAAAAGTAGTGTATTACATAAAATTTTTACAGGTAAGGAGAGAGCCTTGCTCAAATTAACTTATTATCTAAAAGGACATCGGATATAGTACAAAAGAGGTAATATCTTAGGGATGGACCGGTCACACTAGTAAAAGTATTTTCTAAAGTGAGATAGTGTCAGGGTACCACTGAATCATGACAAAATCCAAAGCATAAGACAGCACCAGAATAGGAGTTGGGCAGGCCGGGTCATACACAGGAAAAACACTGGAAGCACGCACTCACGGGTCTGGAACCATGAAAGGACAACTAGCAACTGAACTAGCTGGATAATTATAGTCACAGCCTGAAGGAGGAGGAGGGGTCAGCTGGATTCAAAGGTTATAAGAGGAAGGGGGTGCGGCCTAACAAACAGCCATGAGGAGGAGGAAAGCCAGTATAGGTAGGGCAAAACCCTGACATATAGAAACATTTTGTAAGTGTTGAAAAACTAAAGGCAGTTTTGAAAAACTAAAGGCAGGGGAAAAGACCTTGTAACACTAATGAGTCACATGACACCTGGGAGGGGAAATGGCTAATTGGGCCCAGTTTGGACATTCCCACTTAGGGGTATACTCACTTTTGTTGCCAAGGCTGTGTGTTGAGTTATTTTTAAGGGAACAGCAAATTTACACTGTTATACAGGCTGTACACTCACTACTTTATATTGTGTCAGAGTTTCATTTCTCCAGTGTTGTCACATGAAAAGATATAATAAAATATTTACAAAAATGTGAGGGGTGTACTGACTTTTGTGAAATACTGTAGAAGATGAAGATGCAGAAGAAGATGCAAAAGTGGTCGGCAGAGAAAGCAGGGAAACATTTAGAGAGCTTGAGAGAAAGTGAACAAGAATAAGAGTGTGAGACAATGTGAGTGAATGTGGACCCACAAAACATTTTTGCTTTGTTTCTTCCAATTTGTTGGAGGTCTAGTCTGGATTTCAGGGGTTCGTACAAATTGCCAAATTTACCAAAATTCAATAACTTTGCAATTCATACCAATTTCAAATGCACAAGTGTAATGGGCACAATGAATTTTATTTGTGCACCATGGCATAGCATTTGGATCAATCAGAAAGGTACATATACATTAGCACATACCAAAGTGTTAGTGCCCCTCTCAAAGTCACCTAGATACTTACACTAACATACCAGATACTCACACTACCGTATTTGCTCGATTATAAGATGACCCTGATTATAAGACGACCCCCCAAAATCAAAATATTAATTTAGGAAAAAAACAAAAAGCCTGAATATAAGACTACCCTATAGGAAAAGTTTTACCAGTAAATGTTAATTCATGTAAACTATTTTTTCATATTTAATAAAAGCTATGATTGAGAAAAATATCTATTTTTTTATTTCCTTTTATTTGCCAACATGCCCCCCCCAGTTATTGCACATCTGCCCCAGACATGCCTTATACCCCCCTATTTGCCCCTCTGCCCCATGATATGCCTTATATCCCTATATGTCACTCTGACATATAGGGGGTTAAAAGGCATATCATGGGGCTGAGTGGCATATAGGGGGTTAAAATGCATTTCTGGAGGTATATATAGCATGGCATAGGGAGGCTGTAATCCCACTACTATCATCCCCAGGTTCCAGCATGTACTGGCTGCCTTGGCTTAATAGGAGTGTGATTGCTGTTAGCAGTTATATATATAACTGCTAACAGCTAAATGCATATATATATACCTCCAGAAATGGTAAATGCATATATATATATACCTCCAGAAATGCATTTTAACCCCCTATATGCCACTCAGCCCCATGATATGCCTTTTAACCCCTATATGCCATTTTCTGGAGGTATATACTATATCTATATATATATATATATATATATATGCATTCCAGCAGTACTGGGCTTGCCTTGAGCTTGATTAGAGTGTGAATTGCTGTTAAGCAGTTATATATATATATATATATAATATATATATATATATATATAACTAGCTAACAGCAATCACACTCCTATCAAGCCAAGGCAGCCAGTACATTGCTGGAACCTGGGAGATAGTAGGTGCGGATTGCAGCCTCCCTATGCCATGCTACCACCCCCCCTTACACATCCATGCTATCACACCCACACAACAATCATTCACAAACATTAAAATACTCATTTATTCCATTAATCACACATACTCAAAAACACCTTCCCCCACCCCCATTACCTGAACTGCAGATCTCTTCACTCGAAGACTTCTGCAGGGGGCCGGCTGTGCGAGCAAACTTCTCTGCGCCCGCCCCCAGAGGAAGGAGGAGGAGGTAGAGTTCTGTGAGGACTGTACTAGCTTCCTGTTCTCCTGCTGCTGCAGAAGAGACGCTGCTCGCGACCAAAGCCCGGTAAGCAGCCTGGCCCCAGCAAGATTACAAGACGACCTTGATTATAAGACGAGGGGTATTTTTCAGAGCATTTGCTCTGGAAAAAACCTCGTCTTATAATCGAGCAAATACGGTAATTTACACAGATATTCACACAACAAAACACATTCTCAGACACACACAGAAACTCTCATTGACAAATCCGATACTCAAACTACCAAAACTTAGACTCACACACCCAGGCACTGGTCAAGCTGGGCATTTTCTATACACTTTGCCCTTGGTTAGTTGTTGCGTTACAGTGCTGCTGGCTTTGTCTATGATTGACCCAGCTATTTATTTGACTGTGCTCTTGGTTCCTGATTTAGTGTGGCACTCCAGTATCCTGGCATCCTGACCCAGTCTACCTTGCTATTCTTCTCCTGCTCCTCAATTTGATTTCTGACACTTCCAGTTCTGGTTCTGATCCATTCTGGCTACAAACTCTTCTTCCTAAGGCTCCACTCTTCCTAAGCCTCCATTCATAGCGCAGTCTGTCTGTTCGGAACCTGTCCTCGTGGACCATCGTCTGTCCTTATCTGCACTCCTGGGATTCTGTTTTCAGCTTGTCGTTACAAACACACATTCGCACAACCACAACCAGAACCTCACACTGTCAGGACCCGGGCCAGCAGGTCGCGTAGGAGCCCAGTTTCAGGGGATACCTGAGGCTTTGTCTGTACCCCTTCATACATCATGACTGGTAGGTAGGTACAGACAGGCACACGACAGACAGAAAAGCAGAACTGGAATGAAAGAATAAAGGGGAGCTGTAGCAAGGACAGGGGAACAGTAGCGAGTACAGGGGAAACCAAAGTGACAGGGCACACATCTAGGAAGCCCTCAGGCAGGGCACATGGCTAGGAAGCCCTTAGACAGGGCACATGGCTAAGAAGCCCTCAGACAGAGCAGATGTAGTCAGACAGGCTGGGTCAGAAACAGAAGGATGGTATCATTGCCAAATCGGAATCCAAGAAACAAAGTCAAAAGCAAGCCAGGTCACAATGGGTTAATCAGAATAAGAATACTCTAGCAGGAGAGCTGGGCCAGGCAGTACGCTGATGAACTGAAATGCAAAGGCCCAGACTGAAGTGGAGAACAGGTATAAAAAGGCAGGGCAAAACTCGGGTAACGTGGCTTAACTGTCCCAAGTAATGAGAAAGGGGTGTTCTTGAGAGGGAAGGGTGGCCACTAGTGGCTGCAGGTAGACATGACAATGAATAATTATAGCATAGTCCAGGGTGGAACCCTGACACACACTAACTCCGCCAGACATTTGCACTAACACAAATGCACACAGATGCTCAAACATACACACCCAGACACTCACACTAACACACATGTAGACATATTAACACACATCTAGACACTCACAACACACACTTACCTACTCAGACATTAACATACACACCAGGACATTAACACAGCCTCTTACACTACCACATACACAGCTGGACACTGACACTAACACACACCTACACATCAAGACACTAACAGACACATACATCCAGATACTCACACCAACACAACCACTCACACACCCAGACACTCAAACTAACGTACGCAGACACTCACCATAACACAACAGACACTAACACACACAACCAGGCACTCATACTAACACACACTTGAATACTAACACAACCAGACACACACAAACACTCACACTAACATTTCATAAATTTAAAAAATTTTGAATTTGTGAGAAGTGACAGATCAGCTCAAACATAAAGAAATATAAAGCATGGCAAGTTAATTGTTTTTTCCTATATATGACTTAATGCTTATAAACCATATACAAACCATATTTTTAATTTAAAAACTATAATGTTTACCCTAATCTCAAATAGTTGGAATAGAAGCTTGTAGCTCTTGTTCATTTAACAGGCATTAATATATATCATGGATGTATTTGTAACAAGAAAATGAAAGTATTTGATAGAATCCTGAAATAAGAGAATAAAAACTCTTTTTGAAGGCCAATTTTTGTATCCCCTTGGAACCATACATTTTCTGATTTGGAAGAATACCTGCAGGCAAAAGCTTCAACTCAACACTGTAAAAAAAGCAAAGGAAATTTTCAAAAGATTAAAAGGCACAAGATTTTTTTGCCATCTTAGTGGTGACTTAGATTAATTGACTACTTCACACTTACACTGCAGTTATAGGAGAAATATATAACATATATTGGTATTTATCTGCTCCATCTTATAATATTAAAATAAAAGAAAACAAATAAGCATCATATGAGTTAGGCTACTATACCTGACTGAAAATGGAGAAACTGTTCAACATTTTGGCAATACTTTAATTGTCTGAAATTTTTTTTTCTTCTTTATTGGGTTACAAATAATATTACAAACAAACAAATAAACATTAATTATATAAGATATTATAGATGCTTGCAGAGTATATTTCAGATTATCCACATCTATAACCAAGATAGAGACTATAAATTGGAGATAACCGGAATTGATCGGGTTACTCTTGTTCATCTTACCTGTATGTGGTGTATATACCAGCCACTGTTTAAGCTCACTGTGTCCCTAATTAGTTTTTAATTGAATTTTACTTATTAAAATGAGGCACAGTGTCAGTCTATCCAGGCTGCTTTGTGAACAAGTACGGAGGTGCTGGAATGCATCAAGGCGTGGACCATATTCCTGTTGGATCCTCTGTAATGCTATGATTTTGCTATTGTTCAAGGACATCAATAAAGTTTGTTTGATTTTATTTTACCTTGCCCAGTTATTTCTGGAGCCAGTGGACCCTGGATGCAGAACAGACGGTAATTTGGGCATTTTGCATGTTATATATAGGACCTGAAGCGTTTCTTCTTTTGAATGAAACAGATTCTGTTATTATATACTTCACCCCTATTTTATCGTTCTCATTCTTTGTTTTCTACTCCAAAAATATGTGGACTTTCACACCTATGTTGGACATTCCATTCCAAAAACCATGGGCGATAATATGAAGTTGTACAGCCTCCCCTCTTCTGAGAAGGCTCTCCACAAGATTTCGGAAATAGTGCCCATTCTGCAAAGAGAGCAATTGTGAGTTCTACACTGATGTTGTATGACAATGTCTGGCTCACAACTGTAGGTGAGGTTAAGATCAGGACACTGTACAAGCCATCTGAGTTCCTTCACACCAAACCAGATCTTTATAGACCTTGGAAGCATACAACTGTGTAAAATGTCTTTGTATGATGTAACAATAACTTTACTGTTCACTGGATGTGAGGACAGGTTCAAACCACAAAATCATCCCTATCCTTCCCCAAACTTTACAGTAGCCATTATTCCTTCTGGGAAGTAGCATTCTCCTAGCATCCACCAAACTCAGATTTGCCAATCAGACTTCTATATAGTGAAGTGTGATTGATCACTACAGAGAGCACTTTTGCATTGCTCCAGAGTCCAATAGTGATCTTGCGCTCTGGCCATGGAAACCCACTTCATGAAGCCCCTGATGCACAGTGCCTGTGATAACGTAGCTTCCAGAGGCATTTTAGAACTCTGTAGAGAGTAATGCTGCAGAGGATGGGCAATGAATGTTACACTTTATGTGCCTCAGCACTTGGCAACCCAGCTCTGTGAGTGTGCATGGTCTACCGCTTTGTGGCTCAGCTACTCCAAAATGCTTCCAGTTATGATGGACCATGGTAACGTGTCCACATGATTTTGGTGTCGGGATCCCCAGCCGAGACCCCGACAAAGTGACTCACCTAGTCATACGGGTCCTACATCGCTGCTCTGGCTTCATCTTTTGGCCACATGGCTGGCTCTGGGCACGCACGTCGATGATGTCACGCACGGGGGCGGAGAATTAAAAACCGGCACTGAGTACTACTTAGTGCTTGGTTCTTGTGCCTCATAGAGCTCTTCCTTGTGTTGCTATTGTTTCCTGTTATTGACCCCCGATTATCTTTTGACTACGCTGCCTCCCATGTCCCAGACCCTGGCTACGTTATAGGACTTCGCTGTATATAGTGAATCAGACCCTGCCTTCACCTTCTGCATTGGGTATATCCTGCCTACCTGTACTCCTTACATTTAGTCATATCATCTCTTCACCTACCTTCTGCAAGCTGGTCTTCAAGCAAAGGCAAAGTGTAACTAATAGTGCCATCGTGATAAAATACATGCCATGATACTCACTAATAATAGTTAATAACAAAATTTGCAAGTATAAAATAAATCTTGCATTATATCTTTATATTAGTTTTAAAATTATAACAGCAGGCATATGCTTCTGACTTCCTGAGGGAGAAGGTAACTCTATGATGTCTAATTTATATACATAAAACTCATTACTAATACTAAATTTTGTTATCATGAAATATTACTTCAAAAAATGTACTTCAGATGTGTTATACCAGATGTTTCTATTATATACATGTACATTAGAGACAGATTTCTGAGCAATGAATAAAACAAAAGTTTCAATAAACTGAACTGTAAAATGTGAACGTCCAAGTAACTTATTGCATCAAAATATTCATGGTAACTTATTTTCTCACAAAACATAGATAAATGCTTAGATAAAAACAAAATGGCTGCCCATGCAGCTTTATCTCTCAAGTTTTACTAACATGTATCAAATTTAGACATGTTCAAATGGGCCAAAAACGTTTTGGTTCGTTTTTGGCACATTCATTTTGGGGCAACAAATCACATTCCCTGCCCATTTCGATCGGCTGAAAATGCAGGGATATTCGGAAAAATTAGTTGCCCAGCGCCCACATTCACTCATTCTCTCATACTCTTATTCTCTATCATGCTCTTTAGATGTTTCCCTACCTTCTCTGCCATCCACTTCCACTTCTGCTGACCACTTCTGCATCTTCTTCTATATCTTCTAACATTTTTTATCTTCATTCGCATCTCCACGGACATAACTCGGTGGAAACTTCCACCGAAATGACAGCCTATTTTAGTCATCATATAACATTTTATCACAAACAAAGTCGCTCAGCACTCCAGTAGTTCAGTAAGGTATTTTTAATTCATTAAGCCTTTATTAGACTTGGGCACGAGGGAGGTCTTTGTGTTCGTCTTCGTGCTCGTCTTTGGAAAAAAAAATCTTCGTATTCCGAAAATATTCGCCCCGTTCCTGTCTTGTCTTCGGGTTTTTCCTTCGTTTTTTTATAAGGGGTTAATACGGGGCTAACGCGCACCGCAGCGGCTCTGGGGTCAGGAGGTTAAATGTCCGTATGAGCAACTCTATTGGTCGTATAGACTTTTAAAATCCTGGTGCCAGAGCCACTGCGGTATTAACCCCTTATAAAAAACGAAGAAAAAATGACGATTAAAGTTGATTGTATGGACATTTAACTGATAGAGCAGGGAGACCAGTGGTCTCTGCCGGTCATCAGTTAAATGTCCGTACAAGCGACTTTATTGGTCGTTCGTACGGACTTTTAACTGTTGCAACAGGAAGACCAGTGGTCTCTCCCAGCCAAGTAACGGCACCAGGATTTTAAGACTTTTAAAATCCTAATGCAGCAACTTGCCCCGGCCGAGACCACTGGTCTCCCTGCTCTATCAGTTAAATGTCCGTACAAGCGACTTTATTGGTCGTATGGACTTTTAACTGTTGCAGCAGGGAGACCAGTGGTCAGGTTGCACCTTAAGGAGCTAAGGGGCCGTGCAAGTGAGCCTATTGGTCGCTTGCATGGCCCTTTAACCTACGTATTTCCACTCCCGTCAACTCTTGCGGTGCTGTGAAGATAAGGTTGGCTAGATGGGGAAGGGACCGGGGAGATTAGTAGATGAAGACGATCACGAAGATTCTTCGTGTTGTGTGTCTTCGTCTTCGTTTTACCACCTCTATCTTCTCTTCTTGTGGAAGCTGATTGCATCTCTATAGAGACAAGTGAATAGAATGGTAGATTAATCAGAACAGATGATTAATGCAGTGTTTTGCCGTCAACATGGACTCAGCTGTAATGAGATAAAATATTCTGTAAATGTTCTGTAAAATATTCTGTAAATATCTAAAAAAGCTAATTACATGGCTAAAAAAACAATTTATAGGTAGAAGTGATATAGAAATTTAATGATGCTAAAAGCAGTTTAGGTGACGGTTCAACTTTAAAATTGAATTCTGTTCTAGTGAAACTATTTTTTTAAATTACATTCTCTTGTATCATTTAACTAATATTGATATCATGCAATGATTCAAATTTTTCACAAACTTTTCTGAAAAGGAATCACGGATAAGCCTGTTAAAAAATGATTGCTTGTGATATTTCGAAGACAAGAATATATAAATGAGTAATGAATTGTAATAAAATAAAATGACAGTGTTTTGCAGTGTGATCTGAATTTAAAAATAATTTATGTGACAAGAAATTCAGTAAGAAGCATACACGTCTGTCAGTCTAGGTGTCTTTTATTATTAGATCTATACTTAAGGAGTACTATTCTCTCACTTTTAGAATTCATAGGTGCTTATCGGAGCTGATTAAATGTTACTCTTACTCAGATTCATGTTCTTCTGCAGCTTTTCCTATGTGTTCTATTTTGTTGTCAAATGGCAGCTATTGCTGGGGTGCCATTTGCAATTTTAAGCATGATTTCAGCCATCTCAATGTCCTGTATTCTGAACAAGAGAGTTTGGATTTTCAGATTTTATTGTTCTGGAGCATGATGAAGGGTAGATTAAGTTGACCTGGATAGCATTACTTAAGTATACATCAATGCAACTTACATTCAGTTTGAACACACAATAATTAATGCAGAGCCTGATGCATGCGTTCGCATCGGAGGTGGAGCAGCGACGCAGACGTGCAGAGGAGGAGACGAAGGCGGGGTTGCCGGTGTCGCGCGAACCGGTGTGAGCGGCGGCAATGGGAGCCGCGGCGCAGGGAATATTATTGATATGCTCAATTCCGCTATGGGGACTTATTATGGAGAAATCAATAAATAATAAATAATTGATTATAAAGTTTAACAAGATAATTGTACTCCTAAGAAAAAATAGTGAATATGAAATAGTAGAATATATTCTTATATTTGGTACAACAAACATCTATGGAGGTCTGAAATCATGACTACATGAAAAATTATGTGATTGAATGAAAATTGATCACATGAGAAGAGAGTGGCTTTGTTTGAAAGCGGCAACTTCATCACACAGTATACTACAACTTGTTATATCAATACCTGTCCTGGAGAAAAGGTTGGTATATGTGGTATTTGATATCTAGATCAAAGCACAACATTCTTTACAATTAATTGCATAAGTACTGAGGGTAATAGAATCATTAAGAAACTAACATTGTGCTGTAGTTTTCATTGTTGGATAGTGCTTTCTTGCCTTTAGACCAATAGGACTTCTTAAGTGAAACAAAGGGGTAATCTACTTCCTGTGTCATAGAGTGCTAACATCCCAGTTATAACGGATTTTTAGTACTGTCATAGAAGCTAAGTTATTCTTCGCAGTATGTTCCTTCAGTTATATTTTTTCTTTAATTTATATTTCTAGTTCAGGGTAACAGCTTGAGAGAGAGCAAATTTCCTATGACAATGACAAAATGTTGCCATTGTCGTATTATGGTGTGTAAGGCAAACAAATTTGTCCCCCATGTATTAATTTACTATATTATGGCTGAAAAGAACATTTTGTGAAGCACTGTTTTGCCAGTGGCACTTTATAAATAAACATACCTCTACTGTCTTTTCCTATTCCACTGTCCTAATTATATTCCTGCTGTTCTTCCCCCTCAATATTACCACAGTCAGAAAACCATAATTATTGACAGAAAATTAGAACTATTCAACCAAACCAGTTGGAGATTTTATTTGGTAGGAAATTTTACATGAACATGATCCTTTTATTTAGTACTGTGTCATAGTAATGCATTGCAAGCATTTCTTAACCCTTCCAGTGCTATTCATCCCTGCTACACCACAGAATTTGTGGTATGTGTTACTAAGTTATATGTTTTATTTTGTCAAGAGATCACACATCTAATTTTTTTTATCCTGTATGTTTCATAATATAATCATATCCACAATAAGGTTAAATCTGCAAATGAATGCAAATCAGACCCATTTTAATAGTAACAATTCTAATTGCTAGTAACTAGAGTTAACCTAATTTCAAACATACTTTAAGCATCAATTACTCTATGTATGGTATATCACTATGCAAGCTTTGGCAACAGCATCTAAAATGAAATTCAATTTAAATATAAATTCTTATAATGTTGACCTTTGTAGTATTATACATTCTGCAGATGGCATCACA
>VKOC01048475.1:0-10913 GCA_009364415.1 Spea multiplicata | reverse complement strand
TTACACTGCAGTTATAGGAGAAATATATAACATATATTGGTATTTATCTGCTCCACCTTATAATATTAAAATAAAAGAAAACAAATAAGCATCATATGAGTTAGGCTACTATACCTGACTGAAAATGGAGAAACTGTTCAACATTTTGGCAATACTTTAATTGTCTGAAATTTTTTTTTCTTCTTTATTGGGTTACAAATAATATTACAAACAAACAAATAAACATTAATTATATAAGATATTATAGATGCTTGCAGAGTATATTTCAGATTATCCACATCTATAACCAAGATAGAGACTATAAATTGGAGATAACCGGAATTGATCGGGTTACTCTTGTTCATCTTACCTGTATGTGGTGTATATACCAGCCACTGTTTAAGCTCACTGTGTCCCTAATTAGTTTTTAATTGAATTTTACTTATTAAAATGAGGCACAGTGTCAGTCTATCCAGGCTGCTTTGTGAACAAGTACGGAGGTGCTGGAATGCATCAAGGCGTGGACCATATTCCTGTTGGATCCTCTGTAATGCTATGATTTTGCTATTGTTCAAGGACATCAATAAAGTTTGTTTGATTTTATTTTACCTTGCCCAGTTATTTCTGGAGCCAGTGGACCCTGGATGCAGAACAGACGGTAATTTGGGCATTTTGCATGTTATATATAGGACCTGAAGCGTTTCTTCTTTTGAATGAAACAGATTCTGTTATTATATACTTCACCCCTATTTTATCGTTCTCATTCTTTGTTTTCTACTCCAAAAATATGTGGACTTTCACACCTATGTTGGACATTCCATTCCAAAAACCATGGGCGATAATATGAAGTTGTACAGCCTCCCCTCTTCTGAGAAGGCTCTCCACAAGATTTCGGAAATAGTGCCCATTCTGCAAAGAGAGCAATTGTGAGTTCTACACTGATGTTGTATGACAATGTCTGGCTCACAACTGTAGGTGAGGTTAAGATCAGGACACTGTACAAGCCATCTGAGTTCCTTCACACCAAACCAGATCTTTATAGACCTTGGAAGCATACAACTGTGTAAAATGTCTTTGTATGATGTAACAATAACTTTACTGTTCACTGGATGTGAGGACAGGTTCAAACCACAAAATCATCCCTATCCTTCCCCAAACTTTACAGTAGCCATTATTCCTTCTGGGAAGTAGCATTCTCCTAGCATCCACCAAACTCAGATTTGCCAATCAGACTTCTATATAGTGAAGTGTGATTGATCACTACAGAGAGCACTTTTGCATTGCTCCAGAGTCCAATAGTGATCTTGCGCTCTGGCCATGGAAACCCACTTCATGAAGCCCCTGATGCACAGTGCCTGTGATAACGTAGCTTCCAGAGGCATTTTAGAACTCTGTAGAGAGTAATGCTGCAGAGGATGGGCAATGAATGTTACACTTTATGTGCCTCAGCACTTGGCAACCCAGCTCTGTGAGTGTGCATGGTCTACCGCTTTGTGGCTCAGCTACTCCAAAATGCTTCCAGTTATGATGGACCATGGTAACGTGTCCACATGATTTTGGTGTCGGGATCCCCAGCCGAGACCCCGACAAAGTGACTCACCTAGTCATACGGGTCCTACATCGCTGCTCTGGCTTCATCTTTTGGCCACATGGCTGGCTCTGGGCACGCACGTCGATGATGTCACGCACGGGGGCGGAGAATTAAAAACCGGCACTGAGTACTACTTAGTGCTTGGTTCTTGTGCCTCATAGAGCTCTTCCTTGTGTTGCTATTGTTTCCTGTTATTGACCCCCGATTATCTTTTGACTACGCTGCCTCCCATGTCCCAGACCCTGGCTACGTTATAGGACTTCGCTGTATATAGTGAATCAGACCCTGCCTTCACCTTCTGCATTGGGTATATCCTGCCTACCTGTACTCCTTACATTTAGTCATATCATCTCTTCACCTACCTTCTGCAAGCTGGTCTTCAAGCAAAGGCAAAGTGTAACTAATAGTGCCATCGTGATAAAATACATGCCATGATACTCACTAATAATAGTTAATAACAAAATTTGCAAGTATAAAATAAATCTTGCATTATATCTTTATATTAGTTTTAAAATTATAACAGCAGGCATATGCTTCTGACTTCCTGAGGGAGAAGGTAACTCTATGATGTCTAATTTATATACATAAAACTCATTACTAATACTAAATTTTGTTATCATGAAATATTACTTCAAAAAATGTACTTCAGATGTGTTATACCAGATGTTTCTATTATATACATGTACATTAGAGACAGATTTCTGAGCAATGAATAAAACAAAAGTTTCAATAAACTGAACTGTAAAATGTGAACGTCCAAGTAACTTATTGCATCAAAATATTCATGGTAACTTATTTTCTCACAAAACATAGATAAATGCTTAGATAAAAACAAAATGGCTGCCCATGCAGCTTTATCTCTCAAGTTTTACTAACATGTATCAAATTTAGACATGTTCAAATGGGCCAAAAACGTTTTGGTTCGTTTTTGGCACATTCATTTTGGGGCAACAAATCACATTCCCTGCCCATTTCGATCGGCTGAAAATGCAGGGATATTCGGAAAAATTAGTTGCCCAGCGCCCACATTCACTCATTCTCTCATACTCTTATTCTCTATCATGCTCTTTAGATGTTTCCCTACCTTCTCTGCCATCCACTTCCACTTCTGCTGACCACTTCTGCATCTTCTTCTATATCTTCTAACATTTTTTATCTTCATTCGCATCTCCACGGACATAACTCGGTGGAAACTTCCACCGAAATGACAGCCTATTTTAGTCATCATATAACATTTTATCACAAACAAAGTCGCTCAGCACTCCAGTAGTTCAGTAAGGTATTTTTAATTCATTAAGCCTTTATTAGACTTGGGCACGAGGGAGGTCTTTGTGTTCGTCTTCGTGCTCGTCTTTGGAAAAAAAAATCTTCGTATTCCGAAAATATTCGCCCCGTTCCTGTCTTGTCTTCGGGTTTTTCCTTCGTTTTTTTATAAGGGGTTAATACGGGGCTAACGCGCACCGCAGCGGCTCTGGGGTCAGGAGGTTAAATGTCCGTATGAGCAACTCTATTGGTCGTATAGACTTTTAAAATCCTGGTGCCAGAGCCACTGCGGTATTAACCCCTTATAAAAAACGAAGAAAAAATGACGATTAAAGTTGATTGTATGGACATTTAACTGATAGAGCAGGGAGACCAGTGGTCTCTGCCGGTCATCAGTTAAATGTCCGTACAAGCGACTTTATTGGTCGTTCGTACGGACTTTTAACTGTTGCAACAGGAAGACCAGTGGTCTCTCCCAGCCAAGTAACGGCACCAGGATTTTAAGACTTTTAAAATCCTAATGCAGCAACTTGCCCCGGCCGAGACCACTGGTCTCCCTGCTCTATCAGTTAAATGTCCGTACAAGCGACTTTATTGGTCGTATGGACTTTTAACTGTTGCAGCAGGGAGACCAGTGGTCAGGTTGCACCTTAAGGAGCTAAGGGGCCGTGCAAGTGAGCCTATTGGTCGCTTGCATGGCCCTTTAACCTACGTATTTCCACTCCCGTCAACTCTTGCGGTGCTGTGAAGATAAGGTTGGCTAGATGGGGAAGGGACCGGGGAGATTAGTAGATGAAGACGATCACGAAGATTCTTCGTGTTGTGTGTCTTCGTCTTCGTTTTACCACCTCTATCTTCTCTTCTTGTGGAAGCTGATTGCATCTCTATAGAGACAAGTGAATAGAATGGTAGATTAATCAGAACAGATGATTAATGCAGTGTTTTGCCGTCAACATGGACTCAGCTGTAATGAGATAAAATATTCTGTAAATGTTCTGTAAAATATTCTGTAAATATCTAAAAAAGCTAATTACATGGCTAAAAAAACAATTTATAGGTAGAAGTGATATAGAAATTTAATGATGCTAAAAGCAGTTTAGGTGACGGTTCAACTTTAAAATTGAATTCTGTTCTAGTGAAACTATTTTTTTAAATTACATTCTCTTGTATCATTTAACTAATATTGATATCATGCAATGATTCAAATTTTTCACAAACTTTTCTGAAAAGGAATCACGGATAAGCCTGTTAAAAAATGATTGCTTGTGATATTTCGAAGACAAGAATATATAAATGAGTAATGAATTGTAATAAAATAAAATGACAGTGTTTTGCAGTGTGATCTGAATTTAAAAATAATTTATGTGACAAGAAATTCAGTAAGAAGCATACACGTCTGTCAGTCTAGGTGTCTTTTATTATTAGATCTATACTTAAGGAGTACTATTCTCTCACTTTTAGAATTCATAGGTGCTTATCGGAGCTGATTAAATGTTACTCTTACTCAGATTCATGTTCTTCTGCAGCTTTTCCTATGTGTTCTATTTTGTTGTCAAATGGCAGCTATTGCTGGGGTGCCATTTGCAATTTTAAGCATGATTTCAGCCATCTCAATGTCCTGTATTCTGAACAAGAGAGTTTGGATTTTCAGATTTTATTGTTCTGGAGCATGATGAAGGGTAGATTAAGTTGACCTGGATAGCATTACTTAAGTATACATCAATGCAACTTACATTCAGTTTGAACACACAATAATTAATGCAGAGCCTGATGCATGCGTTCGCATCGGAGGTGGAGCAGCGACGCAGACGTGCAGAGGAGGAGACGAAGGCGGGGTTGCCGGTGTCGCGCGAACCGGTGTGAGCGGCGGCAATGGGAGCCGCGGCGCAGGGAATATTATTGATATGCTCAATTCCGCTATGGGGACTTATTATGGAGAAATCAATAAATAATAAATAATTGATTATAAAGTTTAACAAGATAATTGTACTCCTAAGAAAAAATAGTGAATATGAAATAGTAGAATATATTCTTATATTTGGTACAACAAACATCTATGGAGGTCTGAAATCATGACTACATGAAAAATTATGTGATTGAATGAAAATTGATCACATGAGAAGAGAGTGGCTTTGTTTGAAAGCGGCAACTTCATCACACAGTATACTACAACTTGTTATATCAATACCTGTCCTGGAGAAAAGGTTGGTATATGTGGTATTTGATATCTAGATCAAAGCACAACATTCTTTACAATTAATTGCATAAGTACTGAGGGTAATAGAATCATTAAGAAACTAACATTGTGCTGTAGTTTTCATTGTTGGATAGTGCTTTCTTGCCTTTAGACCAATAGGACTTCTTAAGTGAAACAAAGGGGTAATCTACTTCCTGTGTCATAGAGTGCTAACATCCCAGTTATAACGGATTTTTAGTACTGTCATAGAAGCTAAGTTATTCTTCGCAGTATGTTCCTTCAGTTATATTTTTTCTTTAATTTATATTTCTAGTTCAGGGTAACAGCTTGAGAGAGAGCAAATTTCCTATGACAATGACAAAATGTTGCCATTGTCGTATTATGGTTGGTGTGTAAGGCAAACAAATTTGTCCCCCATGTATTAATTTACTATATTATGGCTGAAAAGAACATTTTGTGAAGCACTGTTTTGCCAGTGGCACTTTATAAATAAACATACCTCTACTGTCTTTTCCTATTCCACTGTCCTAATTATATTCCTGCTGTTCTTCCCCCTCAATATTACCACAGTCAGAAAACCATAATTATTGACAGAAAATTAGAACTATTCAACCAAACCAGTTGGAGATTTTATTTGGTAGGAAATTTTACATGAACATGATCCTTTTATTTAGTACTGTGTCATAGTAATGCATTGCAAGCATTTCTTAACCCTTCCAGTGCTATTCATCCCTGCTACACCACAGAATTTGTGGTATGTGTTACTAAGTTATATGTTTTATTTTGTCAAGAGATCACACATCTAATTTTTTTTATCCTGTATGTTTCATAATATAATCATATCCACAATAAGGTTAAATCTGCAAATGAATGCAAATCAGACCCATTTTAATAGTAACAATTCTAATTGCTAGTAACTAGAGTTAACCTAATTTCAAACATACTTTAAGCATCAATTACTCTATGTATGGTATATCACTATGCAAGCTTTGGCAACAGCATCTAAAATGAAATTCAATTTAAATATAAATTCTTATAATGTTGACCTTTGTAGTATTATACATTCTGCAGATGGCATCACACGGCTAAAGGTTACAGATTTTACAAACTTTCAGTTTGCAGTAAATACCTAGTAAGCATATGCAGTGCTGATAATAATAGTTTAAGCATTAACCCTGCAGTACCATAAATACCACTGGTGTTTATGAGACAAGGGTTAGATTTCAATATACTGTACCTTAAAAGAAACAACAACAGCATTATCACCAGTGAAGAGGTTCATAGAAGAATGAGCAGGTAATAGTCCAGGGGTGTGGAACCTTTTGTAACAATCCGACAGGAGACGGGTCCCGTATGCAGAGTGGTGAGCTATCCGGACAAGTAGTTGTAGGAGGAATAGTGGGACAGCAGCGGAACAGTTCAAATAGCAAAACAGGTCACGGTCCAAGGTCAAGGCAGGCAGCAAACAGGCAAAGTTCAAAAAGCGATCCGAAGTCAATCCAGGCGGCGATCAGAGAGTAGTCAGGAACAAAGCAGGAGTCAGAAAACCAGAATATCAGATATATAGCACACTGAGACAGTGATAACATATGTACCACACAAGGGCTCAGATTAGAGTGAGCAGTGGGTTTAAATTTGGTGCCAGACAGCTGCAGGCAATAATCAGCCAATCAGATAAAAAGCGGGAGGACCCGCCCCCTAGCGTGACGTATGCAGTTGCTGGGTAAGGATTCCTGGCCGCCATGACAGCGTGCACGTGTGTGCACCTCCATAGCACCGAGGACTGCAGCAGAGGAGCTCCCTGGACGGACCCGCCGGCGAAAGGTAACAGAACCCCCTCCGCAAGGGCCGGACTCCGGACGGGCACAACCAGGACGGGAAGGAAAGCGGCGATGGTAACCTTTCACCAGATGTGGGGCATGAAGATCCTTAGCCGACACCCAGGAACGTTCTTCGGGTCCATAACCCTTCCAATGGACCAAATACTGTAAAGAGCCCCTGTGGAAACGGGAGTCCAGTATAGAACGCACCTCATACTCTTCGTGACCATCAACCTGGACCTTATCCGGAACAGGATCAGGAGTGGTGTATCTGTTACAGAGAAGTGGTTTCAGGAGGGACACATGAAACACCCCGGGTATCCTAAGAGTCGGAGGCAGTTGCAACTCATAAGCCACTGGGTTGATGCGTCTGAGGATCTTGTAGGGACCAATGTATCTAGGGGCAAGTTTGGGTGTCGGAACGCGTAATTTAATGTTCTTTGTGGATAGCCACACACGATCTCCAGGGAGATAGGAGGGTGTTCCCCCTCTTCTTTTGTCTGCGTATTTCTTTTGTTTCTCGGTAGCCAATTTTAGCGATTTCCGAACTGTATTCCAGGTTCTTCTTAATTCTGCCAGTCTGTCATCCAGAGTAGGAATGTTACTGACTTGAAAGGAGTCGGGTAGGAAACGTGGATGTACACCGGAACAACAGAAGAACGGAGACGTTTTAGTGGATTCATGTGTAGCATTGTTGAAGGCAAATTCTGCCCAGGGAAGAAGATTGGACCAGTTGTCCTGATGGTCTGAAATGAAAAGGCGAAGGAACTGTTCCAGTGATTGGTTGGTCCTCTCTGCTGCCCCATTGGATTGGGGATGGTAGGCAGACGAAAACGATAATTTGATTCCCATCTCAGAGCAGAATGTTCTCCAGAATCTCGACACGAATTGGCTCCCCCTGTCTGAGACTATTTCTTTAGGCAGTCCATGCAATCGGAAGATCTCTCTGATGAAGATGGTAGAAAGTGCTGCTGCTGTAGGTAAAGCAAGAAGCGGAACGAAATGAGCCATTTTTGAGTATCTATCGACTACAACCAGAATAGTAGTATACTTGTTGGAAGGTGGCAAATCCACGATAAAATCCATCGATAAATGAGTCCAAGGTTGTTCGGGTAGAGGAAGTGGTTGTAGCAGACCAGAAGGTAGTGAGCGAGGTGTCTTCACCCTGGCGCAGGCTTGACAGGCTAACACGTATTCCTTGATGTCCTTATTCATGGTAGGCCACCAGTATGATCTTTTGATCAAGGAAATGGTTCGAGAAACACCTGGATGTCCGGTAGGTAAAGTATTATGATGGATTGACATGATAGGAATCCTCTCCCGCATGGGCACAAACAATTTTCCCTGTGGTAGGTCGGTAGGAAGATGGTGTTGCATAGCCTTGATTCTGGTTATTAGAGGAGACTCTAGTGTGGTTTTAACCATGGCCAGTATCCTATTTCTTGGAATAATGGGTTCTTTTTCGATCTCCTCCTCCTCCTTGATAGTAGCATGTTGACGAGATAAAGCATCAGCCTTGGTATTCTTGGAGCCGGGTCTGTAAGTAATGACATATTGAAAGCGAGATAAAAAGAGTGCCCAGCGGGCCTGTCGAGGGTTTAAGCGTTTAGCGGTGCTCAGGTAGGATAGATTCTTGTGATCAGTAATGATGGTTATCGGAATGGTGGTTCCTTCCAAGAGGTGTCTCCACTCTTCCAACGCAAGAATGATGGCTAGGAGTTCCCGGTTTCCCACATCATAGTTCCTTTCGGATGAACTGAATTTCTTAGAAAAGAAGCCACATGGGTGTAACGGACTGGAATATGTTTTCCTTTGGGAAAGTACAGCTCCTGCTCCACATTCTGACGCATCGACCTCAAGGGTGAATGGAAGAGACGGGTCAGGGTGAACCAGGACCGGAGCAGAGGTAAATGCCTTTTTGAGTTTCTGAAAGGCTTGGTATGCTTCTTTGGGCCAATTGTGTACGTCGGCTCCCTTCTTCGTAAGGGCTGTGAGAGGAGCTGCGACCCGTGAGAAATTCCGGATAAAGCGCCTGTAATAATTCGCAAAACCCAAGAATCGCTGAAGAGGTTTTAAGCCTTCTGGTTTAGGCCAGTGAAGGATGGCGTTCAATTTGGTAGGATCCATTTCAAAACCAGACGGACTGATGATGTAGCCCAGAAATGCAACTTTGGAAACCTCAAACAGACATTTTTCAAGCTTAGCATACAGTCCATTCTCCCTTAATCTTTGAAGAACGAGGGTAGTATGCCGGCGATGGGTATGGAGATCAGGTGAATATATCAGGATATCGTCAAGATATACTAAGACGAATTGGGAGAGGTAGTCTCTGAGGCAATCATTAATAAAGTCTTGGAAGACCGCTGGGGCATTGCAGAGCCCAAATGGCATGACCAGGTATTCATAGTGGCCTGACCGGGTATTGAAGGCGGTCTTCCACTCATGTCCTTCACGTATCCGTACAAGGTTATAGGCCCCTCTGAGATCGAGCTTTGTGAAGATTTTAGCCCCCTTTAGTCGGTCAAATAATTCAGGAATCAGAGGTATGGGATACTTGTTCTTTATTGTTATCTGGTTCAAACCACGGTAATCAATACATGGTCTTAAATCCCCCTCTTTCTTTTTGACAAAGAAGAATCCCGCTCCTGCCGGAGAGGTGGACCTTCTGATGAAGCCTTTCTCCAAATTCTCCTTGATGTAGGCTTCCATGGCCTCATTCTCTGGTTTCAAAAGAGGATACACCCTGCCCCTAGGAGGTGTGGTTCCAGGTAGTAAGTCGATCGGGCAGTCGTAGGGACGATGGGGTGGAAGGCGATCCGCTTCCTTCTTACTGAACACATCCGCAAATGCCTGATACGGTTTTGGAATTCTGGTGGAGAGAGGAGACATAGTGACACTGTGTACGGGCGTGATTTTACAAAGACAGCAATTTTTACAGTCCTCACCCCAAGACACGATTTGAGCAGTTCTCCAGTCTATCACCGGATTGTGTTTCTGGAGCCAAGGAAATCCGATCACAACAGGACAGGAAGGAGATGTGATTATGTTGAAGTTCAAGACTTCTTGATGCAGTGCTCCTACTTGAAAGGTAACGGCCTCTGTCTCATGTGTAACTGTGGAAGGGCTTAGAGGTCTGCCATCAATCGCCTCCAATGTCAATGGTGTATGTTTCTTGACCTGAGGTATGTAATACCGGGTGACAAACTTGGAATCGATGAAATTACCGGCAGCACCGGAATCGATGAGTACCTCTACGTTAACCCTGGTGTTTTCCCAACATAACGAGGCAGGAACCGTCATGTGTTTGATCTGGTGTTCAGGAGAGATACAAAGAACACCCAGAGTAGGTCCCCTGATCCTACCTAGGTGCGGGCGTTTCCCGGCTTGTTCGGGCAATACCTAGCGAAATGTCCCCTACCTCCGCAGTACAAACAGAGGCCTTCACTACGGCGATGAGACTTTTCTTGCTCAGTTAAGGAGGTAGCACCCAATTGCATAGGTTCCTCCGGATCTAGGCTCTGGGGCGTGGAGTTGGAGAATCGGGGAGCTAGCCGTATAGGGGGTTTCCTTTGTTTCTCCTTTTGTGATTGTCGCTGTCTGAGGCGGAGATCTATGCGTGATATGAATAATATAAGATCCTCTAGGTCCTCAGGCATTTCTCTGGCTGCTAATTCATCTTTTAACTTATCAGATAGGCCATGCATGAATGCAGCCACTAGGGCTTCGTTGTTCCAGCCAAGTTCAGCTGCTATCGTTCTGAATTCTATGGCGTAGTCCGATAAGGAACGGGAGCCTTGTTGGAGGGACATGAGCGATGCGGAAGCTGTGGCCTCACGGCCCAGCATGTCGAAGATTCTTTGCATGGTAGCCACAAAGTCACGGTAGTTATTGATTAAAGGCGACTCTTTTTGCCAAAGAGGTGAAGCCCAGGCTAGGGCTCGGTCTGTTAGGAGTGCAATAATATAGCCGATGCGGGCTCGGTCAGACGGGAACATAGAAGGCATCAGCTCAAACTGGATCGCACATTGATTGAGGAAACCTCTACAGGTGGTGGGATCCCCTC
>VKOC01048474.1:0-10413 GCA_009364415.1 Spea multiplicata | reverse complement strand
TCCTAATTATATTCCTGCTGTTCTTCCCCCTCAATATTACCACAGTCAGAAAACCATAATTATTGACAGAAAATTAGAACTATTCAACCAAACCAGTTGGAGATTTTATTTGGTAGGAAATTTTACATGAACATGATCCTTTTATTTAGTACTGTGTCATAGTAATGCATTGCAAGCATTTCTTAACCCTTCCAGTGCTATTCATCCCTGCTACACCACAGAATTTGTGGTATGTGTTACTAAGTTATATGTTTTATTTTGTCAAGAGATCACACATCTAATTTTTTTTATCCTGTATGTTTCATAATATAATCATATCCACAATAAGGTTAAATCTGCAAATGAATGCAAATCAGACCCATTTTAATAGTAACAATTCTAATTGCTAGTAACTAGAGTTAACCTAATTTCAAACATACTTTAAGCATCAATTACTCTATGTATGGTATATCACTATGCAAGCTTTGGCAACAGCATCTAAAATGAAATTCAATTTAAATATAAATTCTTATAATGTTGACCTTTGTAGTATTATACATTCTGCAGATGGCATCACACGGCTAAAGGTTACAGATTTTACAAACTTTCAGTTTGCAGTAAATACCTAGTAAGCATATGCAGTGCTGATAATAATAGTTTAAGCATTAACCCTGCAGTACCATAAATACCACTGGTGTTTATGAGACAAGGGTTAGATTTCAATATACTGTACCTTAAAAGAAACAACAACAGCATTATCACCAGTGAAGAGGTTCATAGAAGAATGAGCAGGTAATAGTCCAGGGGTGTGGAACCTTTTGTAACAATCCGACAGGAGACGGGTCCCGTATGCAGAGTGGTGAGCTATCCGGACAAGTAGTTGTAGGAGGAATAGTGGGACAGCAGCGGAACAGTTCAAATAGCAAAACAGGTCACGGTCCAAGGTCAAGGCAGGCAGCAAACAGGCAAAGTTCAAAAAGCGATCCGAAGTCAATCCAGGCGGCGATCAGAGAGTAGTCAGGAACAAAGCAGGAGTCAGAAAACCAGAATATCAGATATATAGCACACTGAGACAGTGATAACATATGTACCACACAAGGGCTCAGATTAGAGTGAGCAGTGGGTTTAAATTTGGTGCCAGACAGCTGCAGGCAATAATCAGCCAATCAGATAAAAAGCGGGAGGACCCGCCCCCTAGCGTGACGTATGCAGTTGCTGGGTAAGGATTCCTGGCCGCCATGACAGCGTGCACGTGTGTGCACCTCCATAGCACCGAGGACTGCAGCAGAGGAGCTCCCTGGACGGACCCGCCGGCGAAAGGTAACAGAACCCCCTCCGCAAGGGCCGGACTCCGGACGGGCACAACCAGGACGGGAAGGAAAGCGGCGATGGTAACCTTTCACCAGATGTGGGGCATGAAGATCCTTAGCCGACACCCAGGAACGTTCTTCGGGTCCATAACCCTTCCAATGGACCAAATACTGTAAAGAGCCCCTGTGGAAACGGGAGTCCAGTATAGAACGCACCTCATACTCTTCGTGACCATCAACCTGGACCTTATCCGGAACAGGATCAGGAGTGGTGTATCTGTTACAGAGAAGTGGTTTCAGGAGGGACACATGAAACACCCCGGGTATCCTAAGAGTCGGAGGCAGTTGCAACTCATAAGCCACTGGGTTGATGCGTCTGAGGATCTTGTAGGGACCAATGTATCTAGGGGCAAGTTTGGGTGTCGGAACGCGTAATTTAATGTTCTTTGTGGATAGCCACACACGATCTCCAGGGAGATAGGAGGGTGTTCCCCCTCTTCTTTTGTCTGCGTATTTCTTTTGTTTCTCGGTAGCCAATTTTAGCGATTTCCGAACTGTATTCCAGGTTCTTCTTAATTCTGCCAGTCTGTCATCCAGAGTAGGAATGTTACTGACTTGAAAGGAGTCGGGTAGGAAACGTGGATGTACACCGGAACAACAGAAGAACGGAGACGTTTTAGTGGATTCATGTGTAGCATTGTTGAAGGCAAATTCTGCCCAGGGAAGAAGATTGGACCAGTTGTCCTGATGGTCTGAAATGAAAAGGCGAAGGAACTGTTCCAGTGATTGGTTGGTCCTCTCTGCTGCCCCATTGGATTGGGGATGGTAGGCAGACGAAAACGATAATTTGATTCCCATCTCAGAGCAGAATGTTCTCCAGAATCTCGACACGAATTGGCTCCCCCTGTCTGAGACTATTTCTTTAGGCAGTCCATGCAATCGGAAGATCTCTCTGATGAAGATGGTAGAAAGTGCTGCTGCTGTAGGTAAAGCAAGAAGCGGAACGAAATGAGCCATTTTTGAGTATCTATCGACCACAACCAGAATAGTAGTATACTTGTTGGAAGGTGGCAAATCCACGATAAAATCCATCGATAAATGAGTCCAAGGTTGTTCGGGTAGAGGAAGTGGTTGTAGCAGACCAGAAGGTAGTGAGCGAGGTGTCTTCACCCTGGCGCAGGCTTGACAGGCTAACACGTATTCCTTGATGTCCTTATTCATGGTAGGCCACCAGTATGATCTTTTGATCAAGGAAATGGTTCGAGAAACACCTGGATGTCCAGTAGGTAAAGTATTATGATGGATTGACATGATAGGAATCCTCTCCCACATGGGCACAAACAATTTTCCCTGTGGTAGGTCGGTAGGAAGATGGTGTTGCATAGCCTTGATTCTGGTTATTAGAGGAGACTCTAGTGTGGTTTTAACCATGGCCAGTATCCTATTTCTTGGAATAATGGGTTCTTTTTCGATCTCCTCCTCCTCCTTGATAGTAGCATGTTGACGAGATAAAGCATCAGCCTTGGTATTCTTGGAGCCGGGTCTGTAAGTAATGACATATTGAAAGCGAGACAAAAAGAGTGCCCAGCGGGCCTGTCGAGGGTTTAAGCGTTTAGCGGTGCTCAGGTAGGATAGATTCTTGTGATCAGTAATGATGGTTATCGGAATGGTGGTTCCTTCCAAGAGGTGTCTCCACTCTTCCAACGCAAGAATGATGGCTAGGAGTTCCCGGTTTCCCACATCATAGTTCCTTTCGGATGAACTGAATTTCTTAGAAAAGAAGCCGCATGGGTGTAACGGACTGGAATATGTTTTCCTTTGGGAAAGTACAGCTCCTGCTCCACATTCTGACGCATCGACCTCAAGGGTGAATGGAAGAGACGGGTCAGGGTGAACCAGGACTGGAGCAGAGGTAAATGCCTTTTTGAGTTTCTGAAAGGCTTGGTATGCTTCTTTGGGCCAATTGTGTACGTCGGCTCCCTTCTTCGTAAGGGCTGTGAGAGGAGCTGCGACCCGTGAGAAATTCCGGATAAAGCGCCTGTAATAATTCGCAAAACCCAAGAATCGCTGAAGAGGTTTTAAGCCTTCTGGTTTAGGCCAGTGAAGGATGGCGTTCAATTTGGTAGGATCCATTTCAAAACCAGACGGACTGATGATGTAGCCCAGAAATGCAACTTTGGAAACCTCAAACAGACATTTTTCAAGCTTAGCATAGAGTCCATTCTCCCTTAATCTTTGAAGAACGAGGGTAGTATGCCGGCGATGGGTATGGAGATCAGGTGAATATATCAGGATATCGTCAAGATATACTAAGACGAATTGGGAGAGGTAGTCTCTGAGGCAATCATTAATAAAGTCTTGGAAGACCGCTGGGGCATTGCAGAGCCCAAATGGCATGACCAGGTATTCATAGTGGCCTGACCTGGTATTGAAGGCGGTCTTCCACTCATGTCCTTCACGTATCCGTACAAGGTTATAGGCCCCTCTGAGATCGAGCTTTGTGAAGATTTTAGCCCCCTTTAGTCGGTCAAATAATTCAGGAATCAGAGGTATGGGATACTTGTTCTTTATTGTTATCTGGTTCAAACCACGGTAATCAATACATGGTCTTAAATCCCCCTCTTTCTTTTTGACAAAGAAGAATCCCGCTCCTGCCGGAGAGGTGGACCTTCTGATGAAGCCTTTCTCCAAATTCTCCTTGATGTAGGCTTCCATGGCCTCATTCTCTGGTTTCGAAAGAGGATACACCCTGCCCCTAGGAGGTGTGGTTCCAGGTAGTAAGTCGATCGGGCAGTCGTAGGGACGATGGGGTGGGAGGCGATCCGCTTCCTTCTTACTGAACACATCCGCAAATGCCTGATACGGTTTTGGAATTCTGGTGGAGAGAGGAGACATAGTGACACTGTGTACGGGCGTGATTTTACAAAGACAGCAATTTTTACAGTCCTCACCCCAAGACACGATTTGAGCAGTTCTCCAGTCTATCACCGGATTGTGTTTCTGGAGCCAAGGAAATCCGATCACAACAGGACAGGAAGGAGATGTGATTATGTTGAAGTTCAAGACTTCTTGATGCAGTGCTCCTACTTGAAAGGTAACGGCCTCTGTCTCATGTGTAACTGTGGAAGGGCTTAGAGGTCTGCCATCAATCGCCTCCAATGTCAATGGTGTATGTTTCTTGACCTGAGGTATGTAATACCGGGTGACAAACTTGGAATCGATGAAATTACCGGCAGCACCGGAATCGATGAGTACCTCTACGTTAACCCTGGTGTTTTCCCAACATAACGAGGCAGGAACCGTCATGTGTTTGATCTGGTGTTCAGGAGAGATACAAAGAACACCCAGAGTAGGTCCCCTGATCCTACCTAGGTGCGGGCGTTTCCCGGCTTGTTCGGGCAATACCTTGCGAAATGTCCCCTACCTCCGCAGTACAAACAGAGGCCTTCACTACGACGATGAGACTTTTCTTGCTCAGTTAAGGAGGTAGCACCCAATTGCATAGGTTCCTCCGGATCTAGGCTCTGGGGCGTGGAGTTGGAGAATCGGGGAGCTAGCCGTATAGGGGGTTTCCTTTGTTTCTCCTTTTGTGATTGTCGCTGTCTGAGGCGGAGATCTATGCGTGATATGAATAATATAAGATCCTCTAGGTCCTCAGGCATTTCTCTGGCTGCTAATTCATCTTTTAACTTATCAGATAGGCCATGCATGAATGCAGCCACTAGGGCTTCGTTGTTCCAGCCAAGTTCAGCTGCTATCGTTCTGAATTCTATGGCGTAGTCCGATAAGGAACGGGAGCCTTGTTGGAGGGACATGAGCGATGCGGAAGCTGTGGCCTCACGGCCCAGCATGTCGAAGATTCTTTGCATGGTAGCCACAAAGTCACGGTAGTTATTGATTAAAGGCGACTCTTTTTGCCAAAGAGGTGAAGCCCAGGCTAGGGCTCGGTCTGTTAGGAGTGCAATAATATAGCCGATGCGGGCTCGGTCAGACGGGAACATAGAAGGCATCAGCTCAAACTGGATCGCACATTGATTGAGGAAACCTCTACAGGTGGTGGGATCCCCTCCATAACAGGGTGGAGGTGGTAAGCGTAACGGTATAGCCGCAGCGGGCGGTGTGGTGACTTGTGGGTTAACAGGAGGTGCAGCGGTACCTGACACTGGATCAGTGCGTGTGAGGAGAGTCTGCAGGGCTTGCGCCAATTGATCCATACGATGGTCCAGTCCTTGCATTCTTGCCTCCTGTGACCGAAACAGCTGATCCATTTCTGCGGGATCCATTAAATGGCCCTTGTGTACTGTAACAATCCGACAGGAGACGGGTCCCGTATGCAGAGTGGTGAGCTATCCGGACAAGTAGTTGTAGGAGGAATAGTGGGACAGCAGCGGAACAGTTCAAATAGCAAAACAGGTCACGGTCCAAGGTCAAGGCAGGCAGCAAACAGGCAAAGTTCAAAAAGCGATCCGAAGTCAATCCAGGCGGCGATCAGAGAGTAGTCAGGAACAAAGCAGGAGTCAGAAAACCAGAATATCAGATATATAGCACACTGAGACAGTGATAACGTATGTACCACACAAGGGCTCAGATTAGAGTGAGCAGTGGGTTTAAATTTGGTGCCAAACAGCTGCAGGCAATAATCAGCCAATCAGATAAAAAGCGGGAGGACCCGCCCCCTAGCGTGACGTACGCAGTTGCTGGGTAAGGATTCCTGGCCGCCATGACAGCGTGCACGTGTGTGCACCTCCATAGCACCGAGGACGGCAGCAGAGGAGCTCCCTGGACAGACCCGCCGGCGAAAGGTAACAGCTACACATAGTGGAACTCCACCTAGCAAGGTACCAGAGGAGCATGACACTGAGAGGCCAACTGCAGAGTTAGGTTCTGTTCTTCCTGCTCGCACCACTACTAGTCATGATATCAGTCTTAGCTCCAGCCTAGCAAGAATTTCATTTGATCTGGCTAATGAAGAACTTGACTATGAGCCAGAGGAAGTAGAGGAGATGAGTGGTCAGGAATCAGATTCCTCAGGGAGCAGTGTACAAATTACTAGTGCACAATTTTCCCCTGAGCCTCTACCTTCTCTTCTACGATCATCACCACTACCAACAGAAAAACCTACCAAATCTGGTAGATTTAAACCAATTAGCAGTCCCACTATGGCCAGTACTGGTACCACCAGTGCCGCCACCACCAGTACTGTAACTGTGCCAATAAGACCAACCACTAGTTCTGCCGCTGTTCATCCACCCACAGCAGTAGAAGCAGCACCCAAGGCACAGTCCAAGGCTCTCCATGCCCCAATTTGGGAGCACTTTGAAAATATTGAAGAAGGGCACTATGGAAAGTGCAAGCATTGTGGGAAGCTAGTAAGCAGAGTGAAAGTGTTCTGGGCATTTCACCAGTGCTAGCATGAAGCATAACCTCAGTACTCAACACAAAGCTGTGCTATTGGGGAAAGATACAGAAAAACATAGTGCAGGCAGCATAGCTGGTGGCCGTGGTACTACAACAACAACAACAAGTACCATCTCCAGAGAGAGTGGAAAAACCCAAACAGCTGCTTCTGAGCCAATAGCAGCTACAGCTAGTGCTGGCAGCCAGAGACCCAGACAGGTTGGATTACTGCATGTCCAGTCCACCCTGGAGGAATTTGGGGCATTCCACTCCAAGAGGTCAATGTCCAAACAGCAGGCCAATAAAGTAACCTGACTTATTGGTCAGTTCATTGC
Source organism: Spea multiplicata (assembly GCA_009364415.1). Taxonomy (NCBI): domain Eukaryota; kingdom Metazoa; phylum Chordata; class Amphibia; order Anura; family Pelobatidae; genus Spea; species Spea multiplicata. Next base: position 3,392 of record VKOC01048474.1, on the reverse strand, counting down.
TGTTGGAGGGGCATCCTTCTCTATAATTGGACAATTCATGGCAGCTGTGGCTCCACAATACACAGTTCCATCACGTTCCACTTTCAGTAGGAACATTGTCCCCTCACTGTATCGGTCCTGTGTTTCAGCAGTGAAAGAGGAGCTTTCCAAGGCAGCTGGTCAGTGTGTACATTTCACAACTGGTGGCAGCCCGGTGTGTCTAAGGAAGCTGCTGCAGCAGGCTACCGAACATTCCTTCTCCATGCAGAAGTGATGGATGAAAAGCACACTTCCGAAAATATTCTGCATGAAATGAGGAAAATGTTTTGCCTTTGGGTGGGAACAGAGGCCTTGTTCATTCACCAATGTTGAAGTTGGTTTTGTGGTAACTGATGGAGGTGCCAATATGGTGTAAGTGCTGCCCACATCATCCATCTTGTAGTCAAGGCAGCAATGGCAGAAAGAAATAATGTGGCAGCAGTAGTTCTGTCACGCTGCAGAAAGATCGTTGGGCACTTCCACCATAGTGTTAAGGCTAGCCAAGTTTTGAGGGAAGAGCAAGAGAGGGCAGGTCTTCCCATACATTGCCTATGACAAAATGTCAGTACGCGGTGGAACTCCACTTTAGAGATGCTGGAGAATATTTTGCAGCAGCAGAGGGCAATCCATAATCTTGCCTCAGAGCACAATATTGGGATTACATCTCCATTTAATAGTGATCGCCCAACTAGTGGCAGTCCTTAAACCATTCAGGGATGCCACAGAAAATTTAAGGAAGGAGAGGTGCATGAGGAGGAAGAGATTATGTTGTTTGCTACTCCTAGCAGCAGCATCAGCAGCAGTGCCACAAGCAGCACAACACAGCTGAGTAGAACAGCTGCATTTTGGGAAGAGGCACTTGGGAGTATAGTTGGACCATCTGACAGAGCTGGCAGCAGAAAGGAGAGTAGTGCTGCTGAAATGGTCAAACTTTACCTCAGTGAAGTTCCTTCTGCGCCTAATGTTGATCCTCTTAGCTACTGGGATGAAAAGAAGAGTGTGTGGCCTGCACTCTCATGGGTTGTGCAGCAGCTACTATCATGTCCGCCAACCACTGTTCAGTGAGCGCGTGTTTTCTATGACTGGAAACATACTGAGTCCACAGCACTCACGCATGGCACCTCATCTGATGGAGCAGATTGCCTTTCTTAAATTCAAACTGCCCAAGTTGGGTTACCCAGCTCTTAGCTTGGAAAGTTAATTTTCCCTAATGGAAAGGGTAGTTTCTCCCCCTGGTTGCACTTGAGTAGCCAGTTTACGCTAGGGCCTAGTGTCTGAGCTCTGGAAGTCCACTCCCAAACATCAAGGACTGACAGTATTTGGATGCTTTGCTCTGGGGTGAAAGAGGTGAGTGGGTCGTCAATTGCCCACTCATTCACTTTTTTGGTTTCCAATGCTGCTGGTGGTGATGCCAGCATCTTTTGCCAGTTCACTTCCTGGCTAAAATCATGCCCAAAATGTCCCTAATAGTAAGGATAGTTTCTCCCCCCTGGCTGCGTCTGTTTGCGGTGTGGCAACACCTGCTACCTCCGCCGGAGTAGCCAGTTTACGCTAAGGCCTAGTGTCTGAGCTCTGGAAGTCCTCTGCCAAACATCATGGACTGACAGTGTTTGGATGCTTTGCTCTAGGGTGAAACAGGTGAGAGGGTCGCCAATTGCCCACTCATTCACCTTTTCCATTTTTCAATCATCTACTTTTTCTCAGCAAATCTTTTATTTCATTTTTTTCCGTCTGATACACAACCAACCAAACATAACACACAAATCACAAGGACCTTTCCTGTTATTTGCCCTGGCCTTCACTTTTACACTCACTAGCCTACAATTAACACTATAACTCACAGACCCAACTTTTTCGGGACAGTCCTGCTTTTTTCCAGTCCTGTCCCATCAAATTTAGATAAACTAGGTATGCAAATGCGGGTAGCTAGGTAGGTAGAACTAGAAACAATAAATAAATATAATAAAGTAAATAAATTTTAAGTAAATTTATAATTTGAAAAATATAATAAAATTAATTAACCCCTTTATTTTTTTAACACCGATTAAATTTAAAATTAGATTATTATTTAGACATAATACATCTTTAACCAAAACCAGTGCACTACTACTACTCTTAAAGATAACCGTACATTGACCTTAAGTTATTTTTAGTCCTTGTCCCACATTTTTCCATCCGCATACCTGCCAACAGACCCAACTTTTTTGAGACAGTCCTGCTTTTTTCCAGTCCTGTCCCATCAAATTTAGCTAAACTAGGTATGCAAATGCAGGTAGCTAGATTATTGAGACATAATACATCTTTAACCAAACCAGTGCATTACTACTACTCTTAAACATAACCGTACATTAATATGGAAAAACAGAACAAATTCTTGGGATACAGCTTTAGAAGTACTAAGATTGTAGTAGGTACTGCACCTTTAAGATAACCTGTATCTTAGGAATCCTGGTGGTTTGCTGGAACTTTTAAAACCACCTCAAAGTTTTAAAAAATGGTCATCTGCTGGATACAAACAAATAGCAGGCAGGGTATCTTCCAAAAGTTCTTTATTTACAATAGCCCATTAAAAACACTTAAGAAACTAAGTCCAACACATTTCGTCATATACTGACTTCATCAGGGACTAGTTATAATGCATCAGAAAACATAAGCTTACAAAAATAAACTAAAAACCCTTGCCAGCCCTCTCCTTAAATCATCTGATCTGTTCTTCTATTGGTACAAAATCTTTACTCCTCCTTTGTCTGAAACAAAGATGAACACAATTTTTTCTTGTTTCTAGGTAATAATCCGTTGCGTTCCAAAATGTGTTCCAAGGCTGTGTCCATTATTTCTGAACGCCGTCTTTTTCATACACGTTTATATTGCAAAGTCCAGATCTCAAATAGTTAATTATTTGCACAATAATACAATCTAAAATGAAGGAGAAAAAAATAATAATATAGATCCTTATAATACATATACATGTTATTTATAGCTTTTGCAAATATTTAAATATGGAAATTTAACTAAATTACATAACCACCCCTGGGCATTTTAGGGTTAACCACTATTAAAGCCCTAATTAGTTCTTGACATAGAAAACTCATTGTTTCATTCAGGAACAAGTATCTACACTGTTACAATGTATAATATATATATATAATATATTATATATATATATATATAACCAATGAATGTGTAAAATGTAAACCAGGTTTGTGTGTAGATGTTACATGTTAATATGGGCCTTATTTAATAGTGAATTACCATTAAATTAATGTGAGTGAAAGTGTTAATAAGGTGATGTGTACAACTGTATTAATATTATGTGTGTGAGTTATGTTGTGATTAATGCGTGAATATATAATAGTAATGTATATTATATATAT
>VKOC01048470.1:0-22067 GCA_009364415.1 Spea multiplicata | reverse complement strand
TCTTCGAGACGCTCATGTTTCCAACCCTGGCACACAATAATCTGAAACCTTTGACATTGCTCCTGCACTACTCAACGTAGTTGCCGAATGTTTCATTCTATGTGTGACTTCCTAAACTGAAAAAGCATGCTCTGTTCCTACTGCTCTGCTTTTACCCTTGCTAAGGAAACCTACTTCACCTCCCTTAGCTCGTCTCTGTTTCACAACCCTGAACGCCTCTTCAGTACTTTCTATTCCCTTCTTCACCCTTTCATAACTACCCCTTCCAATAACCTCTGACTTTGCCAAATACTTCAATAATAAAACTGAAACTATCAAATGATATATATCTGCACAGCCCCCTCCTGCCCTTGCCCTCACTCTGACTTTATACCCTCCCATACACTGAACTCTTTTTCCTCTTCCTCTTCTACATTAAACCCATTCTCTTGTCACTGAAGATGATGTTCATGCTCTTTTTTCCTTTTGTCCAGCCACATATCCCTTCTCATCTTACCCAGTCTCTCTCATATACTCTTGTCCCTATACTAGCTTTAACCTCTCACTCTCTACTGGATCTGTCCCATCCTTCTTCGAGCATGCTACCATAACTCCTATGTTGAAAAAAGCAGGACACAACTGATCTGTCCAACTATCATCCCATCTTTCTATTTCATCTCGCCTCCAAGCTTCTTGTTTATACCCAACTAAGTTTCTTGACTCCAACTCCTTACTTGACCTTGTTCAATCTGGATTCTGCCTTCAGCATTCTACTGAGACCACCTTTATTAAAGTTTCTAATGACCTCCTCAACACTAAATCCAACAGCTAATCCTATAAAAAAAACTGCTGATTTTGACGCTGTTGACCACCCTCTTCTCCTAAAAACACTTCATAATCTTGGTCTACTACTACTCTCTCCTGGTTCACATCCTACCTTTCTGACCATTGCTTCAGCATCTTCCTCTCCAGTATCACTTCCCTTTCCCTCTCACTCAGGGTATAGAAAAGCTCAGTTCTAGATATATATATCATTTGATCTGTTCTCACTTTACGCTACCCTACTTGGCAAACTAATCTCAACTATTGACTTTTAATATCCCCTTTATGCAGATGACACCCACATCTACCTATCCTCTCATGGTCTCTCTTCCTTGTGTAACTAACTGTTTTGCCTCTATCTCTAATTGGATATCTGCACATATCCTAAAACACAATCTCTCCAAAACCAAACTTGTCATCTTGTCATGCTAATATTCAACAGTTTTCCTCAATGTCAATGGTGCAGTACTCTCCCTTTCCCTAACACTTGTTGTCTTGCTGTCGCCATTCACCTCTCAATATCCAGTCTGTCTCAAATAATTCACATGAAAAAAGTATGAAACCTTTGGTATACCAATAAAAAAAATGTTATCAAGGGATAGACTCTCACAATGCACTAGTCTCAGATTAAGGCCATAGGGAGTATAAAGCACATGACATTTAGTGCACACCCCACAACAACCCCCCCATATTCTCATTTACCTACCTGTCAGGTCCCATCTCCTAGGTATGTTCCCAGGGCCACAGAAATTTCAGTGTAACATTTTTTGGGAGTCAATGAAGGCACGGGGAACTTCTTACTTGTGAAATGACAGGGCCCTGGTGTCAAGGGGTCCCAATTTCCTGCTTAGATGCTGCAGTGTAATTTGTGTATTTGCATATACTGCACACCATAAATAAAGTACCCTTGCTGGATGATGTGGGAAGCCAGGTTGGTCTCCACTTGGGGCTCCCCCTCTTGCAGCAGGGGTATTTGCGGAAACACAGACTCCATTGTGGAAGAATGGTCAGTGATGCCACGATGAGCTTAAATTGCACAGTGTGCACAATTACATTGTTATTGATTTTCCAGGTTGTATTCAAACAAGCATAGAGTACATTGTGTTTTAGTGCTATACCTTTTTTTTCTTTTTTCTTATGAGTTTCATAAATATACTTATAGTTCATGAAGCGGCTGTTATCTGTTTACTGTAGAGTTGCCATATCATTGCATACAAACACTAGCAAAACAACCAACTAACCAAGATCTACTAAACTGGGAGTTGTTTTGTGAGGGTTTTTGAGTGCCTCTTGACAGTTATAGGCAAGGGCATGTGAGTTTAATGTAACCTTACATGTCCTTGTCTGAAACTCACAAACCCCTTTCGTACATTAAAATATATATATTTTAAATTAAACAGGAGTCCCCAGGGGCCCTTTTAACCGAAGGGTGGGGGTGACAATTGCAAATAGACCTGAATGTGTTCTTGAATACACATAGAAAGATGTTTGCAGGGATCATGTACAGTGCCCTCCACAAATATTGGCATCCTTGGTAAATATGAGCAAAGAAGGCTGTGAAAAATTGTCTTTATTGTATAACCTTTTGATCTTTTCTTCAAACAATACACAAAAACACTCTTCTACCATGGGTATCGAACAATTGCAAACATAACATAGGTTTATATGTTATAAACAAAACAAAAATGTTGAATATTTGTGTGCCACAATTATTGGCACCCCTGTGAATTCATATGAGAAAAATATATTTGAAATATATTCCCAGTGATATATTTTTTTTTTAGTACACAGTGATTAGGAACAGGAAATAGTTTAACTGTGACTTCCTGTTTCACAGGGGTATAAATATTAGGTAACACATAGGCCAAATTCCCTTAGTCATTCATCACAATGGGTAAGACCACGGAATATAGCTGCACGGCAAAAGGTTGTTGAGCTTTACGAAATGGGAAGTGGCTATAAGACAATAGCAAAAGCAATGAAAATGCCCATTTCCACCACCTGGGCAATAATTAAGAAGCTACAGTCAACTGGAAATGTTATTAATTAACCTGGCAAGAGAATGTGTGTCTGGAGAATTGCAGAAGTGAATTGCGTCTTTGAGTCAGAAACTTTCCAAAACTACAATCCGACCTCATCTACCTCATCACAAGTTGTCTGGAAGGATTTCAAGAAAAAAGCCTCTTCTCTCATCCAAAACCACACCGTCTTCAGTTTGCCAGACACTACTGGAACTTCAAATTTGATTGGGTTCTACGGTCAGATGACACTAAAACAAAGCATGAAAAATACCTCATGCCCACAGTTAAATATAGCGGTGGCTCTTTAATGTTTTGGGCTGTTTTTTTTGTTAGGATACATGACATCATGGACTCTATCATATATCAACACATATTAAATTAATACTTGACTGCCTCTGCCAGAAAGATTAAAATGGGCCATGTTGGATCTTTCAGGGCAGCGATCCAAAACATACATCAAAATCAACACAAAAATGGTTTACTGACCATAAAATCAAGGTCTTGCCATGGTCATCCCAGTCCCCTGACCTGAACCCCATAGAAAACCTGTGCGGTACACCAGCGTCAACCTTGACATTTGAAAGATCTGGAGAGATTCTGTATGGAGGAATGCTCTCAGATCCCTTGCCATGTTTTATCCAACCTCATCAGGCATTATAGAAGATGACTCAGAGCTTTTATCTTGGCAAAGGGAGGTATCACAAGTATTAACTAAAATGGTGCCAATAATTGTGCCACACTGATATTTAACGTTTTTTTTTATATAAATCGTGTTGTGTTTGCAAAAATGTGATATCCATGACAGCACTTTTATGTATTTTTGAAGAAAATATCAAAAGGTTTAACAATAAATTTACCAAGGGTGTCAATATTTGTGTAAATCTATTTGGTGTCTCTGGATTGGCTTGATGTGCCATGCCTACAGTTTGGCTCAGCTCCTGCTTAGTTTGCAGAGCACCTGAGCTATAGTGATAACCCTTACTTAGTCATAGCATATATGGAGACAGACTCACTGCTTAGGACCCCCCATTGATCTGTGAGAGCCAGGGGATGGATTATATAGACATGTACACATATGGCTTAACACTTACTGCCAGGGTAAAAATGATGTCTAAAGCCCTGTTCTAGACTCTTTGACAGCATTTAAAAAGGCCTGACATTCATCTAAGTTATAATAAATGAACACACAAATTCTGTTTTAACGTATGACACACATTGTTGTATTATTCTCATGCATATTGAATAAAACACTAAAAACACTGGGTTGGACAAAGTATATGAACCAACTTCAACAAAAGCTACTTGGAGTCAAGACCTTGCAAACCTGGAGTCTAATCAATGAAACAGGATTGGAGGTTTGTTTTAGAGTTACTGATCTATAAAAAACACTGAAACATTTTGAGTTTGTTATTCACAAGAAGCATCCGCTGATGTGACCCATGCCTTGCAAAAAAGACATCTCAGAAGACCTGCAATCGAGAATTGTTAAAAGCTGGAATGGGTTACAAAGTAATTTCTAGTGCTTACATATTTATCTATATACAAATAGACAAATTGGCTATAAATTGAAACTTTAGTATTGTTGGTACTCTCTCTTCAAGTGGGCACTCCGCTAAGATGAATCCAAGGGCACAGAGCAGAATGCTCAATGAGGTAAAAAAGATCCCTCGAGTAGCAGCTAAAGCCTTGAAGGAATCATTGGAACAATTCTGTTTATGAGTCTACCAAATGCAAAACATTGATCAGGCATGGAGTCCATAGAAGGACACCACAGTGGAAGCCATTGCTCACAAAAAAAGATTGCTGTGCACATGAAGTTTGTAAAAGAGCAAACTTAAGGCTTGAGAAAGACGTGTGTCGAAACGTTGCCTATGTGAAATAAACTCACCTTACCATTTGAGTGCTGAGCCTCTGCTTCTTTATTTTGGATTTATTGAAGGATTTGGTGGTACCCTGCCTCATACACCATCTCACTACTACTGGAGTGCTGCATTCCAACCTTTTTTTCTGTGTAAAAGAGCACTTTGTTGAAAAGTGGTTTAATAAAACAAAGGTTGAAATGTTCAGAAAAAAACATGCAGCATGCCATCATCAAGATGACAGTGAATTCTCAAGTTTATCAAGGTACTATAAAGGATACTGTCAAGATGGCTGTCTACTAGCTGAAGCTCAGTAGAAGTTCGATGATCCTAAGATATGGCTGAGCTTAAGCAGTTCTGAAAGGAAGAATTGCTGTGCAAGCCTGCTGATCAGCTACTTGTTTAAGCTTATTGCTGCCAAATGAGGTTCAACCATTCATTAAATCCAAGGTTTCACTTACTTTTTCTGCCAGCACTGTAAGTATTTGATGGGTGTGTTCGATAAAGACATGAAAGATTATCATTGTTTGTCAAAACAGAATGTGATTGTTCGTTATGTAAATCTAATTCAAATTTAAACATTAACTCCAAAACGCATGCATATATATATATATTCCTATTTGTTTGGATGTGTACAGTCCAAATATAATATAGATAGATATTCACTGCAAGCTGGTTCTATTTTAGATCTGACCCTCAGGCATACTTTTCTCTAAAATTAAATTGCTCCATTAGGCTGTAGATTAATAAGAGTTGCATAATATTGGATAAGCAACAAACATGCAGTACTCTGTGAATCTTTTCTGTCTAGGCTTGGCAAAGTTCACCCCCCCACCATCACTTACAGTGTGTGCAGGAAATACATTAGTCCTGTACCCCCAGGGGGAAAGTGCTTTGAAAGCCTTCACTTCCATGAGAGCCCTTGGCAGGGGAGCACCGTGTGCCCTTTGTTTGATGAGCACAAGTTTCCTCGGCTCGATTGCACAGCAGCCGCAGCAGCTGAGTGGCCGTCCGGGCGCACGTGGTAGTGCGGGCGGCAGTAGCAGCAGCAGCAGCGGCAGCCTGGAGTGAGGCAGGAAGAGAGTGCGCAGCTCGGGGAGAAGCTGCAGAGCCCGGATCGAGCAGCTGCTTAGGATCAGCAAGGCAGAGGATCAGCGCGTCTCGGGCGTGCGGATCTAAAGCATGGGGTCCTCGAGCACCAGCATGCAGAAGAGCTGCCGCTTCCCTTTGATGTGTCTGTTACTTTTCACAGCAGCAGGTAAGGTTCTTAGCTTTAAAATGCAGCAATAACATTAACAATGGTGAAGCGGCACGGAGACTGGCGTTAACCTGTTGGATTCGGTTATGGACGCCGAATAGATTAATGCCGGACAGTCAATAGCAGTCGGGATGTAGGTGGCGATAATTACAGCCGTGAGATACATGGCGGATGGCTCTGTGCGGTGGCTGTGAAATGTTTATTCAGCCGATGCGTGTTGTTTTAATTCACACTAAGTGCAAACCCAACAGCATCCATACGTTATGGCCGCCTGCGCCCTGCAAACCGCTCGCCCCTGCTGGGGCTTCCTTCAGCACCGCGGGCAGCTCCAGCACCATTGCGGCTTCAGCACCGCGGGCAGCTCCAGCTCCATTACTTCAGCAAAAGATCCGTTTCCCCATCGCAGTCCTGCGTTCCACATACCGGGGTCTGGCGCTCATGAAGAGAAGCGATCTGTAAACAAATGCCGTGTTCCATGCGAGCCCGGGGCGTTCTGATCTATCCATTTCTTTATCGTTCACTTGGTCCCCTCCCCGGCATTGGGCAGATGTAATGCGGTGGATGAGGAATGGAGAGCGGATGCTTTCTGTCCGTGCGCCGCTGCCTGTTTCCCAGGGGCAAGCATGCGACATAACCGAGAAATAACCGACATAACCGAGAAATAACCGGCAGACCTCGCACTGGTCGCTGCAGCACTCGCAGCCTGCTCCATTCAATCTATTATATGTAGATTCATTACGCTTATTGGTGTGGCACCGACATACAAAACATGCTCTTCTTATGAATGACATATATGTATATCTATATATATCTATAGATATATAGATATCTATATAAAGAGAGAGAGAGGGATAGATAGATAGATAGATAGATAGATAGATATGTATATGGATATAAAGTATATATATTCCAAAGTAGCCCTGCACACAGCCTCACAGCATCCTCAAACCAAGGTTCATGTGAGTTTATTTTATCAAGATATATGTACATTATACACATATATATATATATATACACAGATAGATATGATATATACAGATAGATATAATTGGATGAAGTCTAGTGTTTTGTGTATATATATATAATATATATATATATATACGTATATATATATAATTATAATATATATATATATATATATATATAGCAGTTACTTTGTTTTGGTATTATCTAATAGAAGCAGGCAGTGCCTCTAGGAAATAAATATTGATAACGTTGAAAGTGGTTTGCTCAGTGATGGCTTTAAGCAGGATTTGTCTATGGATTTTGTTTCTTATCAGCCTTACAGTATAGAGATAATTGGGAATCATATCAGATATTTGGAAACCCTATGACTAATTTGTCATAATCACCAGGCAGGGTTAATTAATTTTGACGAAAAGTGAGATGAGGCTTCTAAGAGATCTAACAGTAAGCTGCCCTGTTGGAAAGACAGCAGACACTTCATTCACCAAATCCCATGGCTAGTGCTGGCATTGATGCCAGAGAAGCTTCATTTATGTTAACTTGGGCAAGGTAAAAAAAATGGAGCAACACAGCCAGTTGTCAGGTTTGAACATATGCAAAAATGGTATAATAATGAACTAATCTAAAATATAGATATATAGATATATATTATAATAGTAGTGGTAGAATGGGGGTAAAATGTATAAACCATGTGTGGGATGTTATGCTTGGGGATCTTTTTTCCCCAATGCCAAATCTCCAGCCCTCTCCCATCCTCTCCTAAATGTGAAGACTGGGGATGTCCAGTTCCCAAAACCTGCCCCAGTTTTCAAATATGTCATGCCACATCTAAGGTGACAAAAAAAAAATTTCTACATTACACACATCTTTCACACTGGAATTGAAAAAGCTAAATTAATTTAACAAGTTTGTGTCTAATACTAACAATATAACTAGATTACAGAGGCTGGAAAATGGACAGTAAAACAGGGAGCAGCTCATTCCCCAAGTGCAGTAATAAACTTCTGGCCTTTAACTGAATATCCATTATTATTTGCAGGAAGCTTTGCTGGCTTATTGCTTTCCATTATTTAATATGCTCCAGACTAGTCCGCATCCTGCTCTTATATACTGACCACATATGGTCTATAAATGAAATCGTTCATCTTCCAATAACTCTAAAATGCTGTATGCTACTACTTGTCCAAGGCATTATTCTGAAGCATACTTTGTAGAAAACATCTGGATATATCTAAAACATTGTTATTTGGGCTTACATAATCATTGAGCGAATGGTCAGTTGTTTGGTAATACTCTCTGAGATTTATACAGTTTATTCATCATGTAATAATCTGCAGCTCTATGTTTAATAGTGGGATTATCCCAAATCCTTCTTCCTTCTCAATCTCATTGAGGGATTGATACAGATCTAAAGGATTGATGACTCAGGAACATCATTTGCACTTTTTATTAATGTTCCAGGTTTACATAAGATCCGTGCTTTCATGTTAAAATGTATTTGTTTAATCTAGAATTAGTTTTTGATACATATATTACTTTTTATATACATTATTCAGTAACCTACATAATGCTTAATTAACTTGTGTTAATTACATTGCATATATTAGTATATTTGCCTTGAATATAAACATGCCAATATTTTATGAAATAGTACTGAATTTTCTAACAGAACTAACCTTTATCAGTGAATTTTAGAATTTTACATGCAAATGAAATAAAATTATTTTTTTAATTAACCATACATTATTATCTGTTGTATGTTTAAATTTGAGAATGCTAAAAAATATATTAGATTTGCTTACAGTTGCTGTAACAGTTCCCATTGACTAGCTTTAATGTTCTTTTCTCAGTTAGGTCTGAGCGCTATATATAGCTAAAGCTATGTTTCGCAGGGCCGTGGGATTGTGGGGAATCCTGCAAATTGCCTGAAATGACTCAGAGGTGACCTCATCTTTTCCAAAGAAGATCTAAGAAACCTTAATGAGGTTGTATGTGAATAGTGACCTGTGATGAAAGGATTATTTCAAGCACAGATTCTGTCCCTGCTTAATCAAGGAGCAGAATTTGAAGCTCCTTCCATTTATTTGATTCTATTTAATATGAAGTCAATACAGTACATCATATGGTTAAATATTTGTTTATAGTGGATGGGTTCTTTTTTACCATGTTAATAAATCACAAAACAAACCAGTTATCCTGTATGTTTATAGTCTTAAATGTAGCTTAAATTGGTTATTTTCTAAGAAATATTTTTTCAGCATTTCAGTGAGAAAAAAAACAGTTCCATAAGATGTTCAATAAAATCTTTGTTTTATTGTATATAATGTAGTATCTAAAACCACAGAGACACAGAGAGGATTTCACAGGGTGGTAAGGTTTCCCCTTATCGTACATCTACAGTTACAATTTTTAAATAGGCTAACATGATCTATATTTAATATTAGTAACATCATGTGCCACAAATATGGATTAAGGGTGAGCTTGTTTTGTCGTATAGCTATATGGATTTTATGTGTGATTCTTTCTTATAAGCCAAGTGATTGACTATGGTTTAATACAGGAGTAGGTAGATCCTGCTTTGTACTGGACATATGACTGATCACACATTGCTCTCACCAATTACTTGTCCTTGTAAAGGCACTATTCTTATATCCCGTTACATAGATCCTTACATTCTTGCCATGATGCAAGAAATCCTTGCTTTCTTTATTCTAAATATATCTTCACATTAAGTATAAGTAAAACATGAGTGACAGGAACATGTGTCAGAACTACTAGGGGATGACTTGTGTAATGTAATCTAATGGTCAAATCTATAGACATGCCCTTGCCATAGATGGTAATTACTTCATACTAAAGGATATAGAAAAAGGGTATACAAACTTGTTAGATGACACAGACACAACCTATTTTCCTCTCTACCTCTCTCCTCCCTACCTCTACTCTCTCCTCCATTGTTTCAAGAAGAGGCTACAGCACTCAAGTTCCATCATCCTTTTGCTATCATCTGTCTGAGACTGTTGCTGTATGCAGAGATGTGCTTTGTACAGTACATTGACCTGTTTAAGAAGCATTAGAAGCTGTGGTTTCAACTGATCTTTGGTCACAGAGACATTTAGATATTTAAGCAAACCAAATATCTAACACATGAGTTCTTTGATTGCTCCATGGCTATATTCTATATTATACAGGACAGGCACTTGCTTAGAGCACCCATCATTAAGATCATAGCCATGTGACAAACCACAAATACAATAAGATAAAATGTTTGTTTATTATTAGAGAACACATCATGCTACAAAGTAGAGATATCTAAATATTTACAATTTAGTTATAATATAATCACAATTATTAGACCAGCATGGATACGTAAAATATTAAATAGCAAGAGTTGAAGCATTAGTGAAGACCATCAGTGGGCATGTACTGTGGTACCAAAGGGTTAAGAGCACCATATAATATAATTTCTATGTCATTTATTGTTAATGGCACCAGTCCTTAAAAAATACATCCACTGAAACAGTGTTACGTTTGAAAAGTGGTCTTAACACTAAAGCAAACAGGGGAACGATCTTGCTGATGTTATGGTGACATGTTGTCACTTTGCCCTAGAATCATTATTTGTACATAATCCCCAACATGACATAGGGTTGAGGCTCTGAGAATCAGTTTTCTTATGTGTTTATTATATATTATTCAGTTTACGTAAAACTTGTGGTAGGTAAATGCAATGAGCAAGAAGAGGATCAAAATATCTAGACATAATGAAAGCACATAACTCATCTGGAAATAACAATGATTTTTTATTTAGAAAAAAAAGATACGCATTAATATGTATACATTCATGCATTTAGTAACATAAACCTAATTTACTGCCTAATCAAAATGAGGACCAGTCCAGCTATTTGCTGGACTGCTGTTGTATTCTCCACATTGTGACAACAGCTACTGCGTGCCATATTGATCCAGTTTAGTTATTTTGGGATATCATGTCTGGTCCAGTAAGTGTGTAATTACTGCATTAATATTATATAACCAGCGCAAAATGCATGAACTAAAACTCAGCCTTCAGCAATCAATCAATGGCATTTTGCCACTGCAGACAAAATTGAATCACGTTCTCTACTTTAATCGGCAGAGTAAATCATGTATTTATTCCGCCAAGCATAAGAGAATTTTAAATAATGTATATTTGCTTTGATGAAATCAATAGTCCTTATTTCAGAAGCACGCTGTGAGGCATACAGAAATGTCAGATGCGATGCAATGGATCAGTTCACTGTGTTGTAAAAGCCATTTTCCAACATTACTTTTTATAGTTGAATCTGCATGGTGCTAATTTAATCCAACAAATGTATCAAACACTGAGATAAACCGTCAAATACAGGTTACTAAACTGATAACATGGCATCTGGCATTAACACTGACATTATCTTCAATAACCCCATCTTTTACAGTGGTCAAGAGCTGTCTGTAGTATGTGGATTGGGGAAAGTTGGATACAAACCCACTATGGAATAAACATGTCGTAGAACATTGCTAATCATTATGTATGATGCGCTTTAGCTTCGTAGCCTGGTATCTAAGCAACTGGGTCTTTTCTGGGCATATTTCTTTCTTATTCAAACTATTTTTATTAAACTATAATGAGCGCATGGTATGAAAATGTCATTCTGTTTATTGTGTATGACATCTTTGTTACATCAGCATTTTTCTCTGTCATTTTCAGTTTTGTCTTGGCTGTCATGCTGGGTAACTATATACAGTATAAGTTTATCAAGCACATTATCAGACACCTGTGTGATGTGATGTGTTTGGTTGTCAATATCTATTGCTGTATGTAATGCCCAAGATTTGTTATTTAAATAAACACTTATGATAAATGGTAGAACAGATATTAGCTAACAGTAAAAGTGTTAGTAATATTTTGTATTGTAGATGATTGATCTATGGCTAGATTCTATAGCCATAGATCATCATCACTGGCATTAATAACATGTTCAAGAGGTCCCTAAGAGGACCTTTAACCATACTGCACTGATAACAGTGCATTAAAATAAATACAAAAAATAAACTAAAAAAAGAATAAAAATTATTTAAAAAATGATAATACTAATAAAAAAAGAAAAAAACCCTTCCAACCCATTACCCTAACACAACATTTAAAATGTATAACCCTCCTGCCCCGTTCACAACCCCCAAACATCAGAAGTAGGAAAAATGTGCAAAACAATCTAAGCAACACAGAAGTGAAAAAAAGCACAGGAAATAATTCTCTGCGGGCGAACCTTTGACAACTGATGTGGTGCCAAATAGCTGCATGAAGAGTGCCAATACCCCTGATATGAAAGTATGGATTTGTCTACTTTAAACGTAGCTATATACTTTTGTGGGTATTTTTGGTTTATTTGTTTAAAATTAGAGTTGTGATTCCATCATACCTAATGTAAAAATTCTACAGCTTTGTAAAGAATATTGTACACCTTATAGTATAGAAATTCTATATAAATTAGATATTTCTGAAATCAGGACACCTGAATTGATAAACCTGGGGGGGATTTTCCATCACTTTACCTAATTGTGTGAGGATTCAGAGGGGAAAATAAACATTTTTTTTTTCTAATTTTCGGTAGATTTTATTAAATTTCTCATCCTAAATTTTCAGCTATTTTTTGATACTATGGTATCAAAAGAAAGCCCTCTCCCTACTTGAAAAAACAATATATAGTTTACATGGGTACACTATTCACAGGAAAGGAGAATAATCGCTGAACCGACATACCGCAAAAATTGCAAAATTGCTCCGAGCTTTGAGGTACCAAAAACCCCTGGGACTAAAGGGGTTAAACTGTGTCTATAGGGTATATTTGCATGCCAACTGTTATACTGTACCGTTATAATAAAGGTCAGCTCAAATGTATTGATATGCTTTTTCATTTGCATAAACATACTAAACACGCATAAGCGATTGTCTATAAAATGCTTTTAGATGGATGTATATGTCATTCATTCAGTAGTCATACTTAAAGTCTTATTTAAAAAAAAATCTAATATCTTATTTGTGAAGGAACCTGTGATAGAAAAACAGAACTAACAAGAGTGTGAATAACACTTCCCTTGGTGTGCCAGTTGTGAAAGCATTTTCTGAAAGATCTGTTAAACTCATTATTTTAATGAATAACTCCTTGTCTTTTGTAATTTTAAAGAGTGCTTCTCTGGAGACCATGATCATTTCTTGGCATTACATCAGAGGAAGAGTGGGAAGCCCAGGTTTATTTACCATCATGTTCAAAGTATTGAAAAGAGTTTACACTTGGAAAGACAGAAGATGCCTAGTCAGAATTTTCATTCATCCACTCATCTGAAAGACAGCAAGTATATACCTACAATGTTTGTCAGATCGGCCTTCCCGCGCTCATCTCATGGCCAAGCTCTTAATTTGCTGGCTTCCAATGACCCAGATGTTGAAGTAGAAAATCAACCAGTTTCACAATCATGTGTGATTCTAGTGGTAAGTAAAATATTTAGCTGTATTTAGTCAGCTACATTTTATTTGCTATAAAATATCGTTATTAGATCAGTAATTAATTCACAGTAATTCTCTAGTGATATACCCTAATGTGCTAGACTTTACCTGTGTTTTGTTGTGTATCATGCTTGTTCTAATTTTGTGGCTGGTGAGCTGATTTAATTTTTTTGCTGTAGGGGTCAGTATTTGATATGTGATGCTAATGGTATATCAATACATAAAATATAACTGAAGGATGTCTGTGAATTGTATCTCATTCCATGTATTTGTATCACATCCATATTTACAAAATAGAGGATTGATTAATACACAAATATTTTCTTATGTTGTGGTGCCTTATGGTATGTGATGCAGAATGACAAAGTGTAAGACTGCTCAGGTTCTATGGCATGTATCTGTTTGCTTCTAAATCTCTCTTTTATGTATTTGCCTCCAATGTAAGTGTTGTAGCACATGAACACAGTCTGTATTCTTCCTTAACCTGATGTTATGCATGGGCCATTGTGGACCAATATACAGTCAATTGGGTTAATTCACATTACTTGTGTGCAGTCAAGTTGGTATGTGTTGGACAAATGATCCAACATGTCTATTTACTACTGCCAACCCAAATAAACACTCAATAAAACCACAACCAGTTTGGATTAACAGTTAAGCTATGTCTGGTTTTGTCAGTCACATTAACAAAGCTTATCACTTATAACATATTTATGTATTTAATTTTTTAGTTACATACAATTTCACTTTGGCAAAGGTATCTTGCATGGCCAACTCCCTTATTCTCTGACTTCCTTCTAAAGTTGCCAACATATTTCACAATGTCATTCATGCAGACAGTATATTTACTGCTGAAATATAATATGGAATTGTCCTGATGTAAACTGTCATTTATACATATACATTATTAAATAGTTGGTATATATTTCTTATCAAGCGTAAAAAAAGGGCTGCCTGCAGTAGCATGTAGTTAACATTAACAAGCACATAGTTTTACCTCTTTTTTTTTACACTGCCATTGTTAACAGCTATGATATTTTGTGTGACTCTTCCTGCACCACACCGAGCTGCTTCTTTATGGCAATGCTAGTGGAGTCTATTCCTCCATATAATATCATACGCCAAAGTGACCTGCTAGATCAGCCATTCTATAGTTTATCACAGGCAATATGATAAGTCAGGTTGTTAATTAGTCTGGGTTAAGATAACAAAGCTAGTATTGTAAAATAAAACAGCAAAATGAGACAATTAGTTTTTGTTTTTTCACTGTGTTCCCCCTTTTCCGCAATGAAATTTCATTTATACATATTTTTAAAATTCTGGATATATATCATATGTAATATTGAATTATACCAATATAGCCTCCACTATGTACAAATTAAATTAAAGGCAATTTGTTAACATCCATTTTCTCATAATCCAGTTATGTATTCTGTGCGCTAAGATAAAGTGGTCTGGGTAATATATTTCTCTGCATCACAAATAATTTTTGTCGTTATCTAGAACAAGTCTAAGACAAATATGTTTAAAACAATGTTTAATACAACTATTAAAACAATACATGGTCTGATGAGCTCTTTTTGGACTACTACTCCTATGACCTTCATGCTGTTTAATAATGATGAGGGTTATCAGAGGTATAACCTTTACACAAACATGCTTCACTAAACTATTGACCCATTCTAGATACTAGAACTGGCTTAACCCAAAGCTAAATTTAGGATTAAGGGTGGATTGACAAGGGTGGTCTCAATTATTTAGCCTTTTCTCCAGGCGCCAGTGATCCTAAGTTTAGCTTTGGGTTAAGCTTAGGTATTTATGAAACTTAACTAGGCCTGAAAGATATTGGTCACCTAAATATATCTAAAGCACAATTATTAAAACAGACTCAGCCTCCTATGGGGAAATATGTGTTTGTCTTGGCACTCAACAGGTTAAATAATGTTAAATCACTGAATTTTATAACCCAGATTGTTTCTATCCAAACAAGCTCTAAATCCCAAAAAGCAGAGCTTAAAATAATTAAGTTTTATTATTTTAGATTTTGGAACAGATGACGGTTAGGGAGTGTGTGCATGGACCAGTTAGACACAATAGGAATCAGCGTCACCTGAGCTCCCACTCAGAAACCTGAAGGCTACTTGAAAGTGGGATGTGGATTACGAATGTTAAGAGATCCTGAAGTAGGTACCTTAAAAACAAGCCTAAGAAACATGATTAAAGATAATTAAAAAAATATATATGAGATTAATTCAGCGAAGGATAGGCAACACCAAATTTCATCTCTCGGAGGTGCTTCTTACTCACAGATTATTTTGTTATTGGAACAATTAGTTAATACTTACTGGTGAGGCCCATAAATGTATTTGTTTGTTGGTTCCCTAATACAGGAAATTCCCCAAGACTGATATCCAGAGGGAGATGTTTCCTCTTTATTTGCAGCTATTTTGACGCTGTCCATTCTTGGACAAGCTAGACTCAATTAGAATTTTTTTTTCCCTAAATAATTTACAACTAAACAAAGTATCTAATTCTGGATGCTAGCTGTTTCTTAAAACCTTTCAGAACTAATCTTTTAAAAAGTTAAACTTAGTGTGCCATAGCTTTATATTTAGACATGTGTAAGTACATATCTGTCAGACTACCTACCACCTGCTCAGCCTATATTGTATATTGTCAATGGCTTATAAACCATACAATGCTGAAACTAACTGTATTTTTAATATAGTTTTGCGGGAATACTAAAGCATGTTAAAGAGATTTCCTTCTATCCTGCTAGGTCTTTCAAACCAATATTATGTTCTTCATTCAAAGCAAAAAATAATTGTTCAATCCCTACAGTATAAAAGCACAATCTCTTCTATTCAACAACGCAAGTAATCCAAATTTTAATTGGTATTGTAAGGGCAACATATCAGGTCTACGCCAAAGCTGCAAGTCATTTTGCTAATTCTCTTGAGCAAATGATTTTAAATCACATGTTCAATTATTAATGGCTTGAGGGAATTCACAAAAGTACAGTTTTAAAAAAATGAAGCCTTGTTTTTTTAAAGATAACTGAATATATATCCAACACGAATCTGGCAACAGCATTTATTTTTACATTTAGATAAAAATTGGAGATAGTTTCCAAGCATGGTAGCAGTGGACTTTACCTATGACACCTACTGTCCCTAAGAGTTAATCAAGTTTTTGCGACCTATCCTCAGAGATGTGTTTTATCTAGGCCAAAAAGCAGTAGAGAAAGACACATTAGGAAAGCTACAATAAAAGTCTATGTTTCAATGTGTTGAAATAAAAGCAGGAAATAATCACATAGAATATCAGTGTCATGAATCTGCTCGGTATCTATCAGGCTTTTGCCTATGGTGTGTTCATTTTGTGATTCTCAGCATTTGGCTGGATAGTTAATTATAAAAAGGATTAAATAACATAATTCAATCAAACAGATATCAAGCAATTAGCGTATAAGCATTAATTAGCTTTGTCAGATTGAAAGTTTTTGCATTATGTCCATGAGAACTTTGGTTTAGTTAAAATGCAATTTCTGCCAGACGCTTGAGATTTCTTGTGATGTAGCTGTTCCGCCATCTGTAACTGATGTTATGTTAACACAGACCTCTTCTTAATTACACGAAACAACACAATGCTGAATTTTTAGGGCAGTTGATGCATTTTGACTTAAGTAATACCCTGTTCTGGTGCGAGGCTAGAAATTGGAAGGTAATCTGTAGTCTTCAAATATTGCTAAAGATGTATTGAGTGCTCACCAATTTACCCTTTTTTCACTACCTCACCTCAACCAAATCTAGTTCTCAGACTTGCCTTGAAGGCTGAGGGCTCTTTCCATGTTTTTCCTGATGTATCATTATCAAGTAACAGCATAGGCATGGCTGTGGAACCAAAATTGCACCAAAGAGGAACAGCGTTCTGCCATATGCCAGGAGCACAAATTCATCTTTGCATGTGTGCTCAGTTGAGGAGGTTGCAGGAAAGCTGAATGTGAGTGTTGGATCTGTCTATGCCCTGATTCATGACAGCCTTAAGTTCAGTAAAATGTGTACCAGGTGGGTGCCTAAGCAGCTGACAGAAGAGCATAAGTGCAAGCGCTTAGACGTTTGTTCCCAACACATGGCCCATTATCATGAAGAAGGTGATGATTTTCTGCAGAAGATAGTCATTGGTGATGAAGCATGGGTTCACCATTAGGAACGTGAAAGCAAGCGGCAGAGTATGCATTGGAAGCATCCATCATGATGATGATGCATTGACATCGCTACAGGGGGCAATTGCCCCCTACATTATTCCTTGCCTGCGGAGTTATTAAAATAATAAAAATCAGGCAGTAATTCATGCATATGATTAAAAACAGAATATAATTGTGAAACAGCCATTGTTACCCAAAATGACCTCATGTGGGTGTTAAGGTGTGGGGAGTGGCTAAACCTTGACATTAGTAAACGAGACAGAGCGTGATCATAAATACAGTGAACTAATATGATAGGTGGAGGCTGGGATACATTGATAGTGTCTGGGGGTATGTTCAGATTGATGATAGGGGCTATGGAAGTAAAGTGTTACTCAAAAATGAGGGAGACTAAGAGAGGTGTGTTACTGGTGGGGAGGCAAAATGAAGCAACATTGGTAATAATGAAGGTATGGAAAGTGCGTAAATAGATGAGAGAAAGAGAGGAGAGAAGAATGGATGATGCAGATAGGAGGACAGGAGCCGAAGAAGAAAACAGGAGGAGGAAAGGATCAACACACTGTAAAAAGTTAAAACAAATGCTCAGCACATGCACAGATGGCCCTAAATACACATTAATAGACAAATTAACTATTTGATTCACATTACTATATGCCAGCATTACAATAGAAAACAGAAAATGGTATTTGATGTAGTGCATTTGAATAATAATAATAATGAACATTATTATTAGATTTATATCTGCAACAAAGAAGCACTAAGTAACAAAAATAAATAAACTTAGAAAAGAGGGCAGTTAAAAATAAAAAAAAAACAAAGTCTAACGCAGTAAAAGGATTTTAAAAATAACCTTTGCGATCTTGGCACTTTTTTAAATTGTGCATCATTTTTTATTTAAGCTTTTTTTTTTTTTTAATGTCACCCTTTTTTGTTTAAGGTCGTTCTTGCAGCTATCCATGTAAATCATTCTGATTGCTATTTATTTTGTTATTATGATAATTATAAAATATATACTTATGTGTATTTTGAGCATTTTAATTGCTGCCACATTTGTGCAAAACAGCATGATGCTAATGTGTAAATGTTCTCTTATGAGTTTCAGTTTGTATCAAGGGGATCTGGACACATTTTATGGCTAGTTTAACTTAATTGAAACTAATTGTTCAATTGCTTCTGTCATATTTGGCTGCCTGGAGGACTGCTTTTGATTTTATAAGCTTTTTTAGATCTTTAATATAAAGTAGGTGTTTTGTGTTATTGAATCAGGCACAGTAAAATATCAAAGAGAGATAACTGAAAATATTTTGTTGGCCACAAGAGGCCACTATAGTCTGGCCCTGCTGAACAACCTACAAATAACATTCAAAAAAACTGTATTCACAGTAATTTATTTTGTTATGTGAAATTAGTTTAATTCTTCAATATAATTGTTCTTTTGTTGAAAACATTCAGTTTTTTGCCGCAAGTATCTTTCTGAATCGAACCACTCTGGGTGAGCACAACGCCGAAAAAGGTTTAATCTGGACAGAGTGAATAATAAATGTGTAAAAAAAGAATAAAAACAAGCTTATTCGTCAAAAATTATAATGCAGTTATAAAAACATTTTGTTTGTTTAGGTAGATAAGACAAAACATATTCATTTGCACAAATTGCTGCATTAACCCTTTTATTATAGGCTTCATTTATTTATTTATAGAGAGTGAGAGAGAGGGACACAGATACAGCATTTTAAAGTATCAGACTATTTGAATGTATCCTGTATTTTTGAATCAAAGCATTATTAATAATATTTCTGAGTTATTAAAAATATACACCACCCATGGGTTACATTTATTTTAGCTATGGCCACACAACTTACAAGCCCAATATTATTTTCCACTGGAAAAACAACATTCACGATAGGATTCTCTGGAAAACATCTCACTTGCTTTTTTGTTTATTTGGTTACATATGTTTTCCATAAAATGTAATTGCACAAAGGTACTAGAAAACAATTACAACCTTCTTGTAATTTTGCAGTTAAACAAGAAAGTGATCTAAACCTAAATTAAAAAAATAGCAGTGCAGTACAATTATGTGCACATATTTATAAATAGAGAAAGAAGGTTTGGAGCATCTTGCTTCCTAAAGTTCATCTAATGGAACAACTTGAAAACTTGGTAATTAGAAACCTGCATTTTAATTACATGTATGTTTTTTTGTATCTACGAATGCTTCTATTTCTCTATAGTTGCTTAACTACTAAGTGCAGCTATAAACAACTTTTTTAGTTCAGCAACAGCAAATATAATTTGTGACATGCCATATTACTGTTTCTGCTAATGTCCGAAGATCAATTGACTAGCTATGCAGTTATTTTCTACAAATGTTTGTATAGGGCAGACTAGCTGTTAATTTAATAAAGAATTGGGTTAATTTGTGTGATTTTAAGAACCGGATTGGTTTAGTAGATGTTAAACACTTGTAGGCAGAGGTAAAAGGAGGTGGGTTATTTATTTTTAAAGGAGCTGGACAAGATATCAGCAGGAACAAAGCTCATGGAACAGAACTGGATTTGACCCTGGAGTACAGCCTCAGCCTGTTAGTATAGTCAGTGCCGAACCCTTGGCTAATAACAGTCCTGACAACTATGCCTATAGTCATGGTGCCAGAAGTCCCAGGTTGATGACCGATTTATTGCAGGATTAATCCATATTGGGCATTCTACACATGGAGAATGGGAGAGGGTATCTTCTGTAGGTGTAGTGTGATATCACTATGCAATCCATGCGTTGTTCATGGATATATGTGTCACATTTTACATTCTCCATTGCGCTGGCATTGGACTCCTAGAGAGTTGGCAAATATGTGAATCTGATACCGCATGTTATCTTTAAACTTTAGCTTGACACAGCTAGTGGCTCTCTGGTACTAGCTCTGAAGATGTACCAGTAGCCCACTACCATCTTAGCACCCAATTTTATACCATTGGTCAACATGGTTATCTGCTACTCTTTAGAGTGATAGGTATTGCTAAGAAGATTAAGCAGCTGTGATGGCCCAAGTTGATCTGATTAAGGATATATAAATTGAACAGGTTTTACTAATGGATTATACTCATGTTAAAGAACTGAGTTTTTACTGTGATTGATTACAGCAGATGGAAGTGCCATTTTCAAATAGAATATTGGAAAATGAGAAGCAGGCCATTATGTCAAATCAATACTACACATAGTCAAATGGAACAGCAATGTTTGATGCCTGGTATTTCATGATTGACGAGGGGATAATTATCTTCTGTAGAGAAGAAATGCTATTTTCTATTTATAATTTATAAACATTTATAAAACGTACATTTGGTCATATAATGTATAGAAAAATATATACAATACTGTGCAAACGAATGGTTTCAAAAATAGACCAGTTAATAGTTTATTTTTCTCATTTAACAAAATCAAATCAATATTTGGTGTTACCACCCTTTGCCTTCACACAGCATCAATTCTTCTAGGTATGCTAGCCCAAAGACAGGGATTTATTTATTCCAGCTGTGAGGTTGCTGAAGACAGTTTAATGTCAAAAGGCATATACCATTGCAAGACTGAGCACAGCAACAAGACACAAGGTAGTTGAACTGCATCAGCATGGACTCTCACGGGCAGAAATGTTGAGGCAGACAGGGGTCTCTTTTGTGCTCTTTTGAAGAAGCACAAAATAAACCTGCATTGTTGAGGAAGGCCAAGGAAACTTGCAGCTCACAGAAGAGTTCCTCCTGACAGGCTTTTTGCAGTTGCATTTAGCTTGGACACACAAGTGAATCCTGAGCTGGGGCGAATCTCCTAAGTGACATCTCTAAGTGAGGAGTTACAAGCAAAAAAGGAGTTAAAAAGCAAAAAGGAGGGTAAAGTATACATCCTTGTAATTCCATATAATATATTTATATATATTTTGCGTCTTACATTAGTAGGCATGTTGGATAATGCCACTCAGTGCATGTCTTGCAAAATGTATGTGCTCTTGGAGCGAGCTCCCCAGGGGCCATACCGCTGTTGCAAGTGTGAGCAGGTTGCTTCTTTGGAATGTACTGTGATAGATCTAAAGAGGCAACTGGCAACACTGAGGGACATAGACAACATGGAGAGGAGCTTGCTGCTTACAGAGCAGGCATTGGCTGGGGCCAGTGCTGAGGGGGGTGGAGATGGGGAAGAAGAGGTCTCGAGGGCAGAGAGCTGGGTTAGTTGTGCAAGGGGCAGCAGGGGCCGGAGAGCTAGGGAGGTTTGTTCTGGGCTAGATCACCCCAACATGTTTGCCAGTTTGTGTGAAAGATGCTGGGGAGACCAGCTCAGAGGAAGCATTTCTGGGGCAGGCTGACTCTCCTAGCAGCCAGGAGAGTAGCCTCTCCAGCATAGTGGGGAGCCAGAAGGCTAGGAAGGCTAGACAGGTGCTGGT
>VKOC01048467.1:0-14833 GCA_009364415.1 Spea multiplicata | reverse complement strand
ATGTCTGCCTCATTATATAGTGATAGGTGTTATGCTGTACCACCGTCAATGTCTGCCTCAATATATAGTGACAGGTGTTATGCTGTACCACCGTCAATGTCTGCCTCCGTATATAATGATAACAGTTATGCTCTACCCCTGTCAATGTTTGCCTAATGATAGAAGCTATGCAGTTTTAAAGTGTGTGTGTATGTGTGTGGGGGGGGGCACATACAGGATCCGCCCCAGGTGCCAAATACTCTAGGTACGCCCCTGCTCTGAATTTACATTTGCATTTTGTTGCTCTCACACCCTGTCAAGCTCTCTCTCAATGTCTCCTTACCTTCACCTACAACCACTACCATGTCCCTGTCTCCTCTTCCGCAGCTCAGGTTCTTCTCTTGTCTTTTCTTGTTTGTTTTTGTACTTATTTTTATCTGCAAATCCATCTGCATTATTTTGACATCTTGGGGTACTAGCCACACATTATGAAGTACAATGCCAAGGGTCAGATCTAGTGGTGTGAAGCATGCTGCAGTAGTGGAAATGTGTTCTGTAGAGTGACAAATCATGCTTCTCTGTTTGGCGGGTCTGGGTTTATATATATATATATATATACACACACACACATATATATATATATATATACTATATATAACTCTATAAGAGGAGAGAGAGAGAGAGAGAGAGAGAGAGAGAGATGTATTCCTAGTCAGCAGGGTTGAATTTGATGAACTGTTAAAATGTTAAGATTACAGATCATTCTGTAAGTGGTAAACACAGAACATTAACTACAAAAAGTAACAGGTGCAATTTGACAGGGATTGGTGTACATTAAGTTAACCATTCAGCTTAATTGCATCTGCTTGTATAAAAAATGAAGTAGCTTTAGCGAATAATACAGAATATCCAGAAAATATATTCTGATAAAATAAAGAGTCCTTTTAAAGCACTTGTCAACTAAAATATACCTAGATTATTACTTTGACATCTGTTTCATGTGTTTCACATTTTCTTCAGTAACTTTGCTTATTTGCTCCAGTACATATGTCGAAGGGAAAATTCTTCAATCTGAATTTGGTAGCTTTATAAATTATATGTGTGTTGAGTGCAGATTTAAAATGTATTAAGTATTCTTGGCTATCATCTTTCTAAGCCTGTGCAGTAACATCACCTTCTTGCCCCTTACACCTTCAAACAAAACCCCCTAATCTCTGCTAATGGAGATTTTTGTTCTGTAAAGGTAAAATGTGACACTGTTTCCAGCAAGGACTCATTGTAGTGTTAATCTCACACTTTATTATTTTTTTCCTTAAGTAAAATCAAGAGGTTTTCCTTAATAAGTAATGAGTAGCCTAGACATGGACATGACCCTTGCACTGCCCATACCCAGGAGGTTCCCAATTTCCCAAACCCGAAATAAAAGACAGACGCCAGCAGGATTGGATTTAGAAAAGGCCGAGACATTTATTTAAGAAATGTCTCGACATAACTTTATTTAACATCTTATAAATTGTAAAAAACACTTTAATAATAACTTCTGTATAAATATTATACAGTCTTCTGTACACCTGTGTACAGAGCTGAGGGTTCCCAACCTAAACACAAAACAATGGCTTCACACTACCCCATCCGCCGGATACCACAATCGCCCAAGCGACCGCGGGTCGGATAGGGGAGCTCCACCTTAACGCTTTGGTTAATCCTGTACAGGGAGGGCATTAACTCTAACCTCTAACCAAAACCATCAACTTGCCACTCCCATTATCATTCAAACTTCTCCAGGGAACTCCTCCGCCACAGCAAAGAAAACGGATCCTGCAAAAAGAAAGAGGGAAAGGGGGAAAGAAAAAACACACAAAGCCAACACAAAAACACAAAGCAAAAGACAAAAAGAGGAAGGGCGGGCGGGAAACTGCTCCTGTGGTGTTCAGTAATTGCCCCTTGCACGTGTGCTTAGAGGGGCTTTATAGCCCTGTCCCCTTCCCCCTACAGTCACGTTCCTTGTGACTTCCCCCTCGTTCCCTGTGCATTCTCACCTCGTGCTAACCCTTGCTGAGTTAACCCTTTCCTGCCCTAATACCATGTGCACCATCCTGTAGTGCTGGCAGGGTCATGTTCCCCTTACGCCTATGACTCCAGGGTTTTCTTTCTTGCTCATAGTGCCTAGAAGAACACCTCTCTAACTCACTGACAAGGCCCCTGAGGGCCAAAAAAGAGTGTGAGAGAGTGTCAATGAGAATGTGAGCTAGTGTGAGTGTAAGAGTTTGAGAGTGTGTGAGTGAGGGTGAGTGACAAACCAATTTCTTTTGCAAATGGAAAAATCACTCGGAATGTTGTACAAAAGGAGAGGGCAGGGAAAAAAATTAATTGTCCGAGAAACAAATTGAAACAATAGTGAAAAAAAAAAGTCTACTCAGTAACATAATCAGCTATTAATAAGTCACATAAAATCCCCCGCCCCGTGTTCCAGAAACCCAGATTAGTTTCTCATTTTCTCACAACTTGTTGAGGAGAGTGCTTAGCTATAGACATTGAGTTGTGTTCAACCTTTCAAGGACGGGAAGCAAAATCCTTTGTTATATACTGCAGACTGCAAGATGCGTCGAAATGAGCTATTGTGTTTTTGCAATGTTATCAAGGTGACAAAAGATTCTTAGCATAAGATGTCATGCTTGCCGACACATGAACACTTACACAATAAAGACGCTTTTTCGTCTGAATGAATTATTCTGCAGTGATTTACCAGGAACATGTTAAATAATGCTTGTGTTCTTACATGCTTTATATAAATATTTAGGACATTTTATAGCGCCTCAAATAAACGTAAAAGATGTATCCCTCAAGATTGTAAGCTTGCGAGCAGGGCCCTCTGCCCTTATGTATCGTTTTTTCTTAGTCTGGCAATTTTTGTCTTGTCATAACCCTTGAATATATGTATTGTATTAAGCGCTGCGTAAATTTATTTATCTATACAAATAAAAGATTTTACTTTTCTCCATATTAGAGGAATTAGTTTAAGTCAAATACTATGAATTTACTATAAATAACATATTTATACATCTTATGCTTTTATATTTTCAAGTCTCTCTTACTCTCTACAACTTTAAATTCAGTATATTTCAAACAAGGACACGAGAGGCCATACAAGTTCCATGAGAACTCACATGACTTGCCTGAAACCTATAGCCTCTTCCCCTCTGCAGTACACAGTAAGATACATAGATTATCAAGAACAGCCCCGAAAGGAAAGAATGGGACGGAGGAGTCCCATGAATGAGGTGCAGGACAGGTTCCCCTAATGTGGCCACGTCGGTTGTGGGGTTAAAATTCAGAAAGGGTAAAGGGTGTTAGGTAAGGGTTAATACCCCAGTGCATGTGAAGGCCGGATATGGGAGGGGGTAGGAGAAGCTTTACATAAAGGGGGCTTCTAGGGCAAGTTGTCAGAAAGTTTTTTAAGTAGAAAATTTTCCTCCCATCCCTCCCTTGATTTTATTCATCAGCTGGGTGTCAGGTTTGAGGCTGGTACGGTGGAGTTAACCATCTATAGGTATGGTTACTCGTGGTGCACAGAGGTGTAAGTGCAGGACACTCCAGGGGCACTTGCCCTTGTGATTCGTATAGTAATGGCTGCAGAGCTAGGGGATGCTGGCAGTTCCAACAGGGATACAGGTGGATACGCCCATACTGAGCCAGTACATTTAAGATTGGTTTAAATTACGATATATATGTTGTTGTTCGACTGTAAAGGCAATTTAATAACACTGTAAAACGGTCAGTCGGCGTGAACTAGAGTAGTTTGGCAGCCTGGGCGATCCCTGTCATGTTCACCACCCCCCCCCCCCACAAACACTTCTAAAATGCATAGGCTTCTATCCGTATATACTAGTAATGACTTGAAGGTGGTACAGCATTACTGTTATTATATACTGAGGCAGACATTGAAGGTGGTACAGCATAACACCTGTCACTATATACTGAGGCTGACACTGACAGGGGTACAGCATAACACCTAACACTATATACTGAGGCAGACATTGACGGTGGTACAGTGTAATCCCTATCACTATACATTGAGCCAAACACTGATGTGGTATAGGCCTACCACTTCATTGTCTGGCTCAGGGATGCACCGAAATGAAAATTCTGGACTGAAACCGAAAATCCAGCATTTACCTGTCTAAAACCAAATATGACCCCCCACCATAAATTATTTAAATTAAGTAACACAGCAAAATAGGACAAAAAAATTAAATAACAATATTAATATATATTAACTCACCTAATTATTCCTACTAAACTAATGTGTTACTTTGTCCACTATATTACAATTAGTACGCCTCGCAACATTATTCAGCAGCCCCTCCCTCTTTCCCTGTACACAATATTATGCAACAGCCAATCTTCTCCCCCCACATAGGGTTGGGCTGGTATGCAGGGCAATTGGCCCCCAGGCCAGTCTTCAAAATTCTTCAAAAAGGCGGGAGCGTATTGGGTCACATAACATGATGTTACATGATCCTGCTTTAAAAGCGTGACTGCTTGTCCAGCAAGGTAAGTGTGATTTGTGAGAGAGTAAGGTATCAGAGACAGAATGCGGTATCATAGAGTGAGTATATTCTAGCAGAGGGAGTGTGCATGTGGTACAGTGAGTGTGTGTTATAGTTTGTGTGTGTAAGTAAGTTACTGGTTGGTAAGGGGGCAATAAGCTGTACCTGCACAGCCTCCGTTGTCCATACTGACCTATCCATCAGAGCTTTGGAGTTTTGGAGCTTTAGGTAGAGCATACAGCAAAGGTCTAATCACAGTGCAATTCACTCTAACAGGACCAACAATTCCCACGAGGACAAGAATCTTACATGTATAGATATGAGTCGCATAATTAAACTATCCACAATGCCAGTGTCAGTAACACTGAAAACCTGAAATTTGGGAATAATTTCTATGTGCAAAAGCGTTGTGAGCATATAACAGAAGGTATACCTTTCTTGTGGCATAAGGTTATGTATAAATAGAACATTAATGTCACCACTTGGACAAATACTTACCCATGCTGCACATTCTATGGAGCAATGATTAGGCTTTATGCATGGTTGCAATCTGAAAAACAAAACTGTACCAGTTTTATACATAACCCCCCAAATGTTGTTAATTAGTATAACTTGTCTAATGTATACTGAAAATATGTTTTATGTGTAATTACATCACCCATAATAGCACACATATAACATGACAACATGTCTGCAGTAAAGTGCTGCCCAACAGTATGAGGGATGTAGAAACTCACAGGAGAGGAACAGTTTCTCAGTTATACATCCCACATATTGCAGTGCAGCACTTTCCATCATCTGTGAAAAAGCGACTTTGGAAACATGGACAGTGTTATACTAACTGTATGATGGACATCAACCAGTCCAATATTTGGTTTGATGGCGTTTCCAGCTTTGGCTGTCTTCCTGTACATTTTATAGAGTTTTACCTAATGCATATTTGTACATGATACATTCCTTGCTTGCTTTTTCATTTTCTCACAGCTTCAATTGAACCTCTGGCAGGTAGTATATCATAGTCTTATATCATCAGTCAATAACCACTTCAAAGTTCGCATACATCTTACCAAGTCAGTTTAGGAGCATCTTAGAACACACACTTCATATTCTTTGAAGAGTTATATTTTAATAAATTTAGCATTGAGACTTTCACTGTTCTCTTTGTTATTAAGACACTAAATTATCATGCCTGACTTTTTTCACCTCACAGAAGTTCATATCATGGACAATCTCTTTCTGCCTTACTTTTCGATTTCAGTAAGAAAGGGGTAGTGAGCGAGAGAAAGGGAGAGAGTTGTTATTGAAGTGATTAGGGTATCATAGAGGCTATGAATGATCAAGTGAACCGGGACATCATTAACAATTCCTGATGTACCGTGTCATCTGTGACAATTGGCACCCTACTTGCTCAAAACGATGATATTCCTTGAAGTCATAACGGATGCAATGTAGGATTACATAACAAATAAAAATTTCACCTAAACGCCAAATGTTTTAGTGATTTAGAATTTGAACTGAAATTTAAACAATAGAAAAATACATCTGTATTTATTCAATGATCACCAGGGAAATGCTGTATCATGAATCATTAAAAACATAATAGTAAACATATAAAATGCTTAATCTTTACTGTCATCGTAACAAAATCTTCAAAAAATCCAGATATTGCATAAATCGGAAGAAATTACCTTCTGAATTTCTTCAACCAGATTAGAAAACAAATTTTGGGATGACAGCATGGACAGGAACTTGCAATGATAATTCAATGTGAACAGGAAAGCTCTGTTACTTATTTGGATTGTTGTGTATTTTTCTTATTAGGTTTTTCTTGTACCATTTAATAATGTAAATCATTTAACTTGTCACATAAGATAATCACCGATTATATCTAGGTGCAATTCCTAGGCAGCGATTTCTAATATAAAACTACTGTATTTAAGATACTTGCTGTATTTCTTGGAGGGGGACTTTTGCTTAATTCTCGTGAGCTGTTCGTTCTCATGTACTTTTCTACCAGGCTTTTTGTTTTAGCAACCCACACGTTCTCTACAGTACTTTGTTATAGTTAAGTTTGGTTATTTCATACTACTAAAACATGTGGACATTGAACCTAGGATTAGTGGCCAGGGAACAGATGAAATTTACTTAAATTACTTTAAAAAGTTGCTTTAAACACAGAAATCAATTACACAGTAGATAATAAACAAATAAACATGAAGCTCTAATACTTTGACCATATACACACATACACACTGCCCATATACATTGACCTTACACATCCCTGCCAACACAGACACACTGCCTTAACATGTGCCTGCCCATACACACACATATACATTTCATTTACACACACCTGCCCATATACACTGCCCTTACACACGCCTGCCCATAAACACACACATACACTGACCTTACACACGCTTGTTCACACACACACATATACACTGCCCTTATGCACCCCTTTCTTCCCATCATCTACCCCATTTTTACCATTATCTATTCTCTTTTCTCCCCATTATCTACCTCCCTTTTCTCCTCCTCCTCCTCCTTTACTCACTAAAGGGAGAGTTGTGTACAGCTAAAACAGCATATCACTCATCCCCCAAAAAAGGTTCACTGAGTTGCCTTTCACCAACAATACAAAATAATTGCCTACTAGAAGACCCTGTTTGTGGTGAACAAAATATTTTAAATATTATTTAAAAAATATATATTTACTATTTTTTGTACTGCACACAAAACATATATCAAATGTCCCAGATTATGAGATGCTTGGAAATTGAAAATGAATTATAGCTATAAAAGAATGTTTCATCGACTTTATTGAAACAAAAATAAAATGGATTAGCTGAAGAAATAATAAAAAAGAACAACCTGATCTTTAGGATGCGAGAGGTCAAGCTATGATAATGGCGTGACAAGACATAAGCGCTGTGATTTTGCACAAAACAAATGTACTCAGACTTCATGCAGCTACCGTCAATTGTGCCACGGTGTCATTTTTTGGGTGTTGTGAATTAAATCTACCATTTTTTTGATGAGGTATTTAATTAGTTTTTTTTTCAGAAGTGGCCAAGGCTTTAAAACATGTTGCTGGAACAAAATGCCCAGAAACCGTGACAACAGCTAATCTAAGTTAATGGTATGCATTTTGCACAATATACTGATAGAGTTAATAGATGACTACAGACTAAACATACCACTGTGTCTCAGGCTTCCAAAACAATTAGGGGATTAAAAATATCTTATAGGAGATGCAAGAAAGTTATAGCGGTATGGTCAGTCTTTTTATGAACAGCAAAAAAAAGCTGAAGAAATTGT
This sequence comes from Spea multiplicata, assembly GCA_009364415.1. Lineage (NCBI taxonomy): Eukaryota > Metazoa > Chordata > Amphibia > Anura > Pelobatidae > Spea > Spea multiplicata. Next base: position 6,983 of record VKOC01048467.1, on the reverse strand, counting down.
TATTGAAGAAATCCATAAAAAGTAAAAAGATAGCAATCATATGAATGTAAAAACAAATCAACCTTAACACCTGAGGCATTTCCAAATATAAATAAAAATGGTTTTCTATACCATAAGTATAAACAGTTAAACTGATTATACAAAGCCTCAAATGAAATTTATTTGGATTTTGATTTTCTTTTGAGTGATTCACTTGTCAAGATGGATACCGTGAGTCTATAGAACGCATCAGTAGACTTGAGTCTAAAATACAACCATGGTTTGAATATGACTGAAATTTAATTTGAGACCCACAGTTTTAAACATCAGGCATTAGATCTGTACTATTATTTTATTTGTGATTTTTTAAAATGTAGTATTTGTTTGCAATACTTTTTATTTGTGGAAATGTATACCTCATTTATATAAGTTTAGTCTTGTTTCATTTAGCATTTTATTATCTTTATGTTGATTGACATTTAGATTCCTGAACTCTAGAATCAGGATTTGTTTTGTGCATTATGGTTACATATGTTTGTGTACTTATGGATACCCAAAGTAATAGATTATTTGTATAACTTTGTTGTATTGTTTTATTGGTTCATATAGTCTCATAGACATTGAGGGCAAATGTATATTATATTGACAAACACAGTGGTATATGACTTAAAGAGATAATCTTCTATGAACACTCATTGCTCACTTAGAATTTTAATTTATATATTTGTATTTACCCAAAGTTATTTAATTATATTTTTTTCTATTTTTATCTAAGTATTCAATTATGGTTACATCTCTGATTGATGAAGTACCATGAAAAACATCTTCAATTTAAAGATTGTATACAATCTAAATAAATGCAGATTAATACTGAGATCACTTTCTTTTTGTGTTAATGCATATTTATGATTTTTATACCTTATTTAAATACGTTTATTTTGTATGCAAGTTGTGATGAATGTTATTTTTGTTTGTCACATGTAAGTTACTCATGCTCATAACTTTATTTATCTACTTTCAAATATCTGTAAAAAATCTAGTGGGGGGGCAATTTTTTATTCTTGCCTCGGCTCTGTTTGGAAGTTCAGAAAGGAGGCCCTCTATTATGTATAGTAAAATCAGTGAGATTTCTTCACAGTCTCCACACCATCGAACCATGCATAATATCGGACCATTTCAGCTCTCCTTGCTGGAGAAACTTGGAGTTAAGGAGTTGAAAGCACAGTTTTCCATTTTTTTACCAAGTAAAGCTGTGTGTAAATTGCCAACATTTTATCTAAAATGGCTGGATACATCCCAGTAGTCATGTAGCGTTGGCTAGAGAATGTATATACCATACTTGCCAACTATTGCTTTAGGTGTCCTGGGACATAAAGGAGTGGGGTTTAAAGTAGCTGGTGTTATGGTGTTGGATCCACTTCCTTCTGTCCTGGGGTGTCTGGAGCTCATTTAGCTTTGTTTAGGCTGTGTTTTGGATAGCTTAAATTCAATGCTCTCTGTGCAAAGTGTAATGCATTGTGCATAGGCAGTATTTGAATGCCAGGACTGAATTTGAAGGGACAGGATCTCCCTGGGTTCTTAATACAACTGGCTCCTAAATCCATCCATTAGTCTGCATGGACTTGTATGTGAGTTCCATAATGTTTACAGATACTAGTTGACTGTGTGTTTTTAGTGGAAAATATATTTACTGTTATTGTTTTTTATTTATTGTGAACAATTTGCTTTGAGCTGTGAGCATGAAAAAATTACTCACTCCCTGTGGCATGAAAAAGGTGTTCCATAAGCACTGGCGGCCCCTAGCATTGCAGAATAATCCATTACAGCACCCCTAGTAGGCTAAAACAATGAACTATAGCCGGTCAATATAATGGTAGCCTGAAAAACAGCTTTAACCATTGTTCAAGTTCCAGTGGAGGCAGCATGTAAATCACATTTCTGTTTTAATAAGTGATTCAATGTTTTAGGTTAAAAAAAACTCCCTACACTTTACGAATTACTGTAGAAGTTCATGGGAAACATTTCCTGGCAATTTGAGTTTGATATAATACATTCTTAATCATCTCTTTGTGTAATATATATATATATATAGTATATTATATATATATATATATAAAACAAAGTGTTCTTAATATGCCTATGGATAACTAGGCATCAGTGTTTTATTTATTTTATTTATTAGCTCAAGAAAGATGAAAGATATTGATAGCTCTACCTACTTTTTTTATTTACTACATGTGGCTGATTAGACTTGGTTCCAAGCCCAGAATAATTATGAAGTCTTGGCAGGGATGATGATCTTGGCCCAGAATACAACTCAGAGTTCTTGTGGATGAATCTGTCTTCCGTCTGGTTATGACAAATGCCACTTTTGTTATGCTTCCTAATAAATTGGAGGTCATATAAAGACTGTGATGTATTGATTGAGTACATCATTGACATATCAGAAACTAGTGAAGTGTGAAAAAACAATCTGGATTATACTTATAGCAACATGGATAAGTGTGCTTAATTAAGATTATTTCAATTTGATCAATTCATGTTTTTATTACTTGATTCATCTGTCTATGCTTGTAAGAAAATTCCCTTTTTCTACTAAATATATTTTTGTCCATGTTCTATTAAAACTATTTTAATATAGATGCAGACATCTAGATTTTCAAAGATGTATGGAAATGTTATGGTTAAAAAATAAATATTTAACTCGATGTGATTATTTGCAGGCACACTATCAAGCAGAGAGAAATCTGATGATGCATGTCAATGGAATAATGTACAAAAATTTAAGAATATTTATTAGACTATAGCATTTTATCACTGTTTGGAAAAATAGGCCAGCATTTTGTTATGACTCAATCATGGTGCATAGATGACTGATTGTTGGTTATTCCACCAGAATGAAAAATGTATTAAAGTAGGGATAGATTATACGCTCAGCCCCATTGCTCATGGTTACCTGCAAGGGCAAATGGTCACCCACAGTTAACACACAAAGACGAAAAAATTTCAGCACTTAGATGCATATATTTGAACACCTAATAGCACATCGGTTCTCCTTTCATAAGCAGACACTTCCTTCAAACTAATAAAGTAATTTTATTGTTATTAATTATTATTATTATTATATGTTTTTGGTAACCTAAGGTGCACGCTGAACTGCTCTGAACAACAAATGATCTATTTCAGACTAGAATTTATGTTATTGCTACCAAATATAGAGCATTGTACCATCTCTGATCTCTGACTGCTGTAGCATTGAGTTTCCAGGCTAGGCTTAACTCCCTATTAACCCCAATAATGACACCACACACCATAAAATATGGATAAGAAAAGGCCACAGCCAATTTATTTATTAGAGTCATTGTCACGCCAAAACAATAAACATTGGTGTGTTAACAAGGACAATGACTCAAAACACAAACATGTATATATACACAATAAACACACCAAGCTTGCCAAGTAATCCAGGTACCATAACCAAATACCACTTAAGGAAGGGACATACTCAGATGCCCCAACCCTGACCTGAGGTTCCCAGTTCCCAGCCAAGAACCTCCCACCAGATGTTACCAACCATTCACTTACCACCACATTACCCCCTGGATACCTGGCAAGCTGCTGCCAAGAGCCCATCCCTTGACACCTTAAGCTGGATGGGCTCCCCCCCACAAGAAAAAACAAGGCCTTTTCTATCCCCTCCGTGATTAAAATTAAAGAAATCAAGCCCTAAATCCGACAGATGTACCCCATCCTGTCACGGACTGGGTCCAAACAGATGACTGAAAGGACCCAGCTCGCCCAAAGATTGTGTGCAGGAGTCACAGTGCAGTAGTGGAGTTAGACAGATGAAGTCCAGAATGAAACGAAGTGATATCCTGCAGGCACCCTGGACCAGGCATGAAACATATCACAGGAATCACGTGTAGGATGCTGCAGGCTGGGAGTATGGAAGCTAAGCAAAGGATATATAGGAGACACATAACAAGCAAGTGACAGGGAGACCAAGCACGAAATATAACCAGAAAAGACATACATGTTACAGGGCACTACAGTGAACCAGACAAGGAATAAACATTACTAGACAAGATATACATGATACAGGGCACAACAAAGGACAAGGAAGAAGGCAAGGAACACAGGGGAAGGAGTGAGGAGCCGGAACCCTCAGAGGCTTCTCCTTTAAGCAAGGATAGGACATATTAACTGGGACATGGGGAGAGGAGAGAGGAACCAGAATCCTCAGATGATGCAAGGAAGAAGGGCAAAGGTACATAAGAGACAGACAAACATGAATACAGGAACTAGCCTAGAACTATGTGATAACAATTGGAGATTCCGTCACATCATATGGCCATAGTATGCTTAGCCCACCACTACGCCAAAGTACTCCAATGACGGTGGGTCCTAACGCTAATCCCTGCTGACAGTGGTACGAAACAAACCAAACATGTAAACCAAACACATAGCACTGAGACATACCTTTAGACTGAAGACTGAGACAAACAGAACACATAGGTGGCGCACACCTTATAAAGGAAACAGAGCTGAAGCAAAGAGCTGAAGCAGAAGCAAGGAATGGAAGATCAGAACAGAGCAAAAGGAAATCCAGGAATGGATCGAAGCAAAACAGGGAAACTAAAGCAAGAGTGAGATATGAAGCTCCGTAGCCTGGGTAGGACGTGACACATCCCCACTAAACAAAAGAGGCAAAATTCCTTCAACGCAACATGGCGAACCACTACCCCGCGATGCCGTCGCACAAAACTCGCCATCAACTTATTAACCTTACCACGGCTACGCTCCATAGCCGCCCTATGCCTCGCATGACGCCAATTGCGTCTCTGAATCATCTCTGACCACACCAACAACAAGCCAGGCACCATTTCCAACATCATGCCTCATCTTCCACACAAGCTCACGCTGAGGCGTAGCCCCCATATCATTACCCCCAGCGTGGATAACCACCACCGAGGGCCGAAAACCCAACCTCAAATACTTCATGACCTCCAGCAACACTCCATCCAACACCATGCCCCGCACCCCAAACCACCTCACATGCACCAAATCCATGGGGAAGCCCAGCTGCAAGCCGTTGCACCTAACTGCGGCTCTCCGTCGGGCCCAGTACACAAAGGAGTGGTTGATGATCTAAACGATGAAACGAGGCCCTGCAAAGCAAAACAGAAAAACATAACGAGCAGCGGAAAGAAAGAACCAAAACCCACCAAACAAACCACAATCAACTCACCAACCGCAACGGCCTGATATACCTCCGAAAACAAGCTGACTCCCACCGACCAATTCTCCGGTTGACTCCATCATCCAACCCCAAACGTGCCGCTTCGGTAGCCGCCCCGATGCGGAACGAATGCGTCCCAAATTCAAACGCCAACCCAAGCTTACCAAGCCCCAGCCTCATCACACGCAAAAACTGAAACATTTTCTGAAGCTTAGGATGACACACAAAATAGCTTTTTTTGGTGTTATACAACTACTCTCACTACCAACATGTGCACACACAACTCACCAACAAACCCTACACAAAAGGTTTTAGAATAAGATTCAAATTTTATCTGTCACACAAAATCCTACATGTTACAGTTCTATACTAACAAAGCCTGTGTAGTGTGTTTATAAAATAAAGCACAGACATTGCATTGTATGTGTGGAACATGAAAGTAGTATTCTAACACCCTTTTCTCAGGATCTGCATGATTATTCATCCTTTATCTCTGCTGTATTTTTATGTACATTGCATTACATTTAATTATATAGTTTAGCACTGTTACAACAGTCAGTAAAATAATTTAAAATTGCACGCAATAACAAATGGGTTCTTGCTAACTTATATGACTGATTGTTGTTCATTGGTTCAGGGAGCCTTTGTAAGAGATGGGGAGAAGATGCAAGAGAACTGCAGAACTGGAAATTGATTAGATAATATTGGTCATGCCACCTGCTGCCACTAATCTAAGCTTCCACTTTGGAGAACTTTTCAGCTAAATACCTCTTTAAAACAATTATAAAATCTAACAAAGCCAAAAGCACAAGTCATAGGTAACTTAAACAATTATCCTTTAATATCTTAGGTACTTGGTTGTCCAAAACCAATAGTTTGACAGTGAAGCATGTCTATTAATTACAAAGGTCAAAAGGAAAATAAAAAACTTACATATTAGCACCATCTTCAATGAGTAGAATTTTAATTTTGTATTTCATTTCTCATATCGTCTGGATAAATGAGATACCGTTCCAAATAAACCTTTTCTTTTTCTGTTATAATAATGCTGATAGACAGCAATTTGCATTCTGCTGTGGAGCAAATGATACCAACGAATGCATTATGCTTCCCTGATGAAGTCATGCTTGTTATATTAATGAATACCCAAGAAAGACAGATTACTTCTGAGATATGGCATTTAATAATACTATGCAAATGTTTATGGTTTCTACCTAGCAAATTATTCTATATTTTGAAAACCTGCTTCAAGTGCTAAATATATAGAGGGTTCCATGTAAGCAAGGGCTCATCTGTAGAATGTTCGAGTGATTGTTCCCTGGAGGGCTTCCTCTTTCTGGGAGTAGAGAGAAGACATTAAAGTGGGTGGGAGTGGACAGAACTTTTAGCAGAGAGTGGGCACAGCAAAACACTAGTCCCCACCACTAACCAGATATCAAACATTACACTGGATGTCCAGTAATCGCATCTGATTGTTAGAACCTCTTTTTCAATTGAATAAATGTTGGAAAGCGACACTAATGTATTTTCACATATAAACAACTGTAGAATATGTTGGACACACAATGCTATTATTATATATAAGCACCATTGATGTCACCATCTATTAACCCCTTAAGGACAACAGGTGGTCCCTAAACCCATGGAAAACAATACATTTTGAGTAGTTCACAAGGGGGTTAGTGGCTGCGCTCTCATGGATGTATATGAAATATATAAAAAAAAAAGAAAAACACAATAGTGCAATATGTCTCAAGGCTTGTAT
>VKOC01048462.1:0-11534 GCA_009364415.1 Spea multiplicata | reverse complement strand
TTCTCACGACGACCTGATTTGGCTCCGGTTTTGGTATGCTTTTTTTTCCTCGGAGTAGGTGGTCGAGATGATGGCATTGAAGAACCTGGCTCCTCACAATCACCTGATTTGGCTCTTGTTTTGGTATGCTTTTTTTTCCTCGGAGTAGGTACAGGCTGATTTTCTAATAGCGGTGTTTGAGGGCTCCCGGGTGTTTGCTGACGACTGCGTTCGGCCATCATTCGGGACCTTCTAACCACTTCAGGAATTATATTCATTCTGTATTCCATGTTCATTTTTAACACAAGGGAATTTAGTCTAGAAAGAAATTCCGCGGTCACTCCAAAAACATTTGGATTAACAAACCGCTTTATCTGTTTGCCCCTCACGTCCGGCATTTTAGGAGCTCCTATAGGTATCTCCTGTGAAGCACCAGACTGAGCAGAAATTTCACTGACGTTTGTGTCGCTGTGTGTGAGATTGGTTTGTCTCCTAAAGGTGGGAACAGAAATATAAGTATTTATTTAGGGGCACTATTTACAACTGAGATGTGCATAAAAACAAAAAGTCTTCTGGGTCAGATCTCTGGAAGATTTTCTGTCATGTTCATAGGTGTAGCGGCTAATAGAGTGAGGGAATTTAACCGCGCATGAGGTAGGCATGAAGCTACCCTGAATCTAAGACGAGGATTAAGGTCTGATTCTTTCCATCAGGAAAACCAAACAGACTAGAAGGGCCAAATGGTTCGTATCTGGCATCGAATTCTATGTTTCCGTGTTTCTCATATCTTTAACCCACTCAATAAATGTGACTTTTACAAACAGCTGAGATTTTTATAAATCGTGTTAAGAGGTCTAAAATGGGCCTAGAAAATATCTAGTCTGTGACTTTATAAAGTGCTGTTTAACCTCAAACATTCACTAGGTACATAGCCTTATCTGATGTTTAGGAGAACATCACTTACCTGAGAGTATCCGAATCTCTGTGGAAATTCCTCAGTGCCTTGTTAGTATAGCTTGTGTCTCACTGTGACATCACATGTCTTTGTGACATCATCACTTGTAGCTTAAAGTGGAATCACCCCAGATAGAGCAGAAGAAAAATAAAATATGTAAAATCTCCATTAAACATAATAAATGGAATTGTTAGATTGTGCAGGATTGCAGGAGGAGCATGGCGTGAGACTGGGCAGGGGACACCTGTCCAGGGATGGAGCTGAAGAGGTTACGCGTACCGTTTTTTTAATTCATTGTGAAACGGGTGTGTCTACTCTGTGGCTTTTTGAATAAAAACAAAATCACCTTAAACATGCCTTCTTAGGAATAAATTAAGCAGAGACAATGTTTTATTTCCTCATATTGTTTTAATAGTAAAACCAATACATTTAATCCGACATTAGGTTCAAATGGTACCAAAGACTTTAGTACGAGACCCCGGCTTCCACCGTACAGAATGCTTAGCATGTGATGCTTTTGCTCATGTTGCAGTTTGCTAAATAGTTATATTAAATGCTAACACGATGGCCGTTTAATGTATTGAATCATTAAATATTGTTGGTGTGGGACTTGAATGCTTCTCTGGAGTAAGAAGTAAAGGGCCCCCCCTGGACGGTCAGGAAGGGGGAACATGACTGCTGTCCCCCTGCCTGGGGTCAGTAGTTCATGGTCCGGTTCAGGATGTGGGTTGCAACATTGTTGCTTTAATGTACTGGGGAGGAATAACGGCTAAACTTTCCTTGTTCTGACCTTCAGTCATTTGACACTCTGGACGAGCATTCCTCCCACCCTCCCCTGTTTTTCTGTATTTGTTGTGATCTTTGTTCCTGTGCTGGTGTCGGTTTTTCTTTTCTTCTAGTCATAGCGGGAAGTCATGGCTGCACCTTTGCTTGGAATATCCGGTGGCTGGAGAAGACTTGGGGAGACGAGTTCCGCAGAGGCTGATGGTACCCAGAACGAGAGCTCTTGGTAATGTTTGGGGTATCTGCCTGCCGGTAACACGACAGCTGGCAGGATGGTTATGTTTATGGCTACAATGTGCTGTTTCATGGTGTTTAATAAAGCTGTGGCCAATGCCCTTACCCACAAACTGTGTCGTCTTATCTTTGGGTGGGGATGTGGGCTTTGGCCATGCTTGGTGTGGTGGCTTGGGTCTAAGCAGTCAAGTAAAGCTCTCCTTATTGTACGCTGGCACTAATCAGTATGATTATTGTATGGATTTGGGCGTACGAGTATATTACACAGCTACCAAAAAAATGACTCGCTTAACTGCTTGATTAAAGGCCACATATCATGCATGGTGCACCAAAGGACTTGGCACATCGCATGGAGAGTTTAGGAGCCAGACCGAAGCCTTAATGCCTGTTGTAGATGTATGGTCCCTTTACATTTTCGTGATGTCCCCCTGACTAGTGCAAGGGGGTGATTCTCCCGTTGCCTCTTTCCCCATGTGCAGTGAATGCATTCGGGCAAACACACGTCCTGCGCAGTTGAAGGGAGCACGCAGCTATCTTACAATTTTCAAGTTTCTCTATATCTTCCCATATAAATGCATGGGATGATTCTGCACGCCCATCCCAAAGCTATTTGGAGGTCAGGTAAACACATCTGGCACGGGATATATTTACCACCAGTCAGCTCCTGTGCTAGCTTAGTGAACGCGGCAGTCTATGTGCTTACTTTACTTTTATATGCATTCTTTTTTAGTGGGACCGTCAGAGACGTTGAACTGTTCCTTCCACACAGATACAACAGGAGTCGTGGACCCTGCTGGTGAGCTTACATTTTAAACTCAATAATACAGCTGCCAAAAATTTAAATAATACTTAAACAAGGGATGGGACCCGCCAGCTCTCATGATGGATGCAGAGTTTGACACAAAGGATTGATTGCTCTTTCTTAACAGTTCAAACAAGAATACATGTACGAATAATAAATATATATATATATATATATATATAATAATATATATTATATAAATATATAATGGATGTAATTGATATAACTCTTGAATAAGACAACCTTTTGATTTATCAATATTCCAATTCAGTGGTATCTTAGAAAAAGATACACATAGGTTTTCTCTTGCCCCCTCCATCACCCCCTTACTTCACCCCCAGCTTACTCTCTGGCTGTTTCTATATGTGAGGGCAGCCTCCCTTTTGCCACTTGGTCATGTAACGTTGCATTGCATCAACTGGAGAACATGCACAATGAACTGCATACTGTCCCTGTTTAGTCCTTGTTAGGGTCTGCAATCTGCCGTTTTGTTTCCTGCCCAATCCTCTCTTGCTAGCGGCTCAGAACATTAAGTAGTTATGTGCTCTAAGTAATTTACATTGATAAACGTTTACAGTTTAATTTCAGTAAATCCCTTTTTTATTGTAAATTATAACTTAAGTTGTAATCCAAGGTTTAATAATGGCTTTCAAAATACCCCCTGTAAGTTGAGCTCTGCTCTGCACGGGAGTTATGATGTCATTGTCAATTGCAAGAAGAAGACTATTAGGGTGAACAAAACAAAGCTACCGTTGGCACCTTGGAATACAGATGCAACATCTAAGGCAAAAGAAACAAATCAACAAAAATACCAAATCTCACAGAAATAAATACGATTGCTGAATTCAATGTGATTTTGAAACGGATACCTAATGTAAATGGAAACAACAAAACAATAACCAATGGGAAACGCATGTAGTTCATCTTATATAAAGTGAAAAAAACCCAACATTAAAATACCATGCTCCTCCAACATTTCAAGAGTCCAAATCCGGACAACTGCGTTTGGGAATGTGTGACTAGATGCAAAACTTAGCATGTCCCACACATGAGCAACAGCAGAGTCCTCCATTGACCTTACAGCTCCCTGGGATGATCAGAAGATCTCCCCACATCTCCCTTGATCTCTACTGCCTGGACAGCAGGATAGTGCCCTGAAAAAAACTTTCATTTTGAGTTTTTTCGATGGAGTGACCTGATGACCAGGAGCAGTAATGTTAGTAAAGTCATCATAAGTGAAAAGAAATTGTGTGGAAAAGGATTTTTGCGCTCATTAATCTGTACAATACAAACATCTGAAACGACATAGAGAATTAAATGCTTTATTTAAACGTAGCTAAATAGCCACGTAGGGCAATAACAGAAAACCGCCTTACTCATTTACTCCGTCTGGATCTTACTCTTTGCCTTCCACAGTCTGTAGAACCGGCTGCTTCTAGATGTTAAGTATTAGATGTTGGTACGTAGGCTGAAAAAAGATATGCGTCCATCAAGTTCAGCCTTTCCCACATCTGTTAATTGATGTTGATCATAAAGAAGGCAAAAAAAACCCCCGGTTTGTTGCTCTTTCCAATTTTGCAAGAAACTAGGGGGAAAAAATCCTTCTTGAGCCCAGAATGGCAGTCAGATTGACACTTATGGGCAGAAGCAGCAGCAGCAGAAGAAGCTCAGTACACGGCTCAGCCAAGAGCGTTCTGAGCGCCTTTTCTTTGTAGATGACTCAGATCCTGGATGTCCTTCCCGAGGTGTTTTTAGTTTGTTGCTTCGTGTACGGCCCTGAGAAGGTTTCACTGGTTTGGCCAGTGATGGCACTGGTTTGGCCACTCTTTGCCTTCCACAGTCTGTAGAACCGGCTGCTTCTAGATGTTAAGTATTAGATGTTGGTACGTAGGCTGAAAAAAGATATGCGTCCATCAAGTTCAGCCTTTCCCACATCTGTTAATTGATGTTGATCCAAAAGAAGGCAAAAAAACCCCCACGGTTCGTTGCTCTTTCCAATTTTGCAAGAAACTAGGGGGAAAAAATCCTTCTTGAGCCCAGAATGGCAGTCAGATTGACACTTATGGGCAGAAGCAGCAGCAGCAGAAGAAGCTCAGTACACGGCTCAGCCAAGAGCGTTTTGAGCGCCTTTTCTTTGTAGATGACTCAGATCCTGGATGTCCTTCCCGAGGTGTTTTTGGTTTGTTGCTTGGTGTACGGCCCTGAGAAGGTTTCACTGGTTTGGCCAGTGATGGCACTGGTTTGGCCAGTGATGGCGTCTTGCAGGTCTTTGCTGAAGCCTTCATATTGCCTCTTGCAGGAAGCGATTCTCGGTTTTGCACTCCTGCAGATGATGTCCCAGGTTTAGGTGGTCGAGATGATGGAACTGACAAACCTGGCTTCTCACGACGACCTGATTTGGCTCCGGTTTTGGTATGCTTTTTTTTCCTCGGAGTAGGTGGTCGAGATGATGGCATTGAAGAACCTGGCTCCTCACAATCACCTGATTTGGCTCTTGTTTTGGTATGCTTTTTTTTCCTCGGAGTAGGTACAGGCTGATTTTCTAATAGCGGTGTTTGAGGGCTCCCGGGTGTTTGCTGACGACTGCGTTCGGCCATCATTCGGGACCTTCTAAACACTTCAGGAATTCTATTCATTCTGTATTCCATGCTCATTTTTAACACGAGGGAATTTAGTCTAGAAAGAAATTCCGCGGTCACTCCAAAAACATTTGGATTAACATACCGCTTTATCTGTTTGCCCCTCACGTCCGGCATTTTAGGAGCTCCTATAGGTATCTCCTTTGAAGCACCAGACTGAGCAGAAATTTCACTGACGTTTGTGTCGCTGTGTGTGATATTGGTTTGTCTCCTAAAGGTGGGAACAGAAATATAAGTATTTATTTAGGGGCACTTTTTACAACTGAGATTTGCATAAAAACAAAAAGTCTTCTGGGTCAGATCTCTGGAAGATTTTCTGTCATGTTCATAGGTGTAGCGGCTAACAGAGTGAGGGAATTTAACCGCGCATGAGGTAGGCATGAAGCTACCCTGAATCTAAGACGAGGATTAAGGTCTGATTCTTTCCATCAGGAAAACCAAACAGACTAGAAGGGCCAAATGGTTCGTATCTGGCATCGAATTCTATGTTTCCGTGTTTCTCATATCTTTACCCCACTCAATAAATGTGACTTTTACAAACAGCTGAGATTTTTATAAATCGTGTTAAGAGGTCTAAAATGGGCCTAGAAAATATCTAGTCTGTGACTTTATAAAGTGCTGTTTAACCTCAAACATTCACTAGGTACATAGCCTTATCTATGGAGAACATCACTTACCTGAGAGTATCCGAATCTCTGTGGAAATTCCTCAGTGCCTTGTTAGTATAGCTTGTGTCTCACTGTGACATCACATGTCTTTGTGACATCATCACTTGTAGCTTAAAGGTGAATCACCCCAGATAGAGCAGAAGAAAAATAAAATATGTAAAATCTCCATTAAACATAATAAATGGAATTGTTAGATTGTGCAGGATTGCAGGAGGAGCATGGCGTGAGACTGGGCAGGGGACACCTGTCCAGGGATGGAGCTGAAGAGGTTACGCGTAACGTTTTTTTAATTCATTGTGAAACGGGTGTGTCTACTCTGTGGCTTTTTGAATAAAAACAAAATCACCTTAAACATGCCTTCTTAGGAATAAATTAAGCAGAGACAATGTGTGTTTGCAGTCACATTTTTCTGTGTCCACTAGATGGCGCTTATGAGCATAATTGTCAATGTGTTTTATTCCCATAATGCATTGTTACAAGTCACTTACATAAAGGATTGAATGGTCTTGACATTAGAAGTCATAAAGTTATCCATGAGAATCATAAGCCATCTGATTAATCTGATTAAGAAAATTCAAGCTACAAACCCCTCTCTTAGTTCACAAGCAGGCAAAAGTGGTATGTAGGTGTATTTCTGTCTTATTATGAGTTTCCAGTCATGTGTTTTTTGATGTAATTGACTGTATGTCTGATTTGTCTTTCATATTTATCTTTATTTAGTTCTACGGTGTTGATGTAAATGTCTTAATTGGAACCTATGTGCATTAAACATCTGTGAGATAAGAACCTCAGCCTTCTCATTGTGACTAAGGGCGGCATAGTAGAACACTTCACTGCATCAGTGAAGGCCTTGAGATGATAAAGCTGCATGCAGAAGACAGCCATCAAGAGATGCCACATGTTTGCTAAGGGAAGTATAACATTGGGAATGATCACAGTTAAATGAAGCAGCCAGTGAGCAAGTAAAGGCTAAACAAGCAAGCACCTTTAAGTTAGTGCAATTAGCAGAAGAACTTGGTAACTGCTACTGAAGTTTAATTGTGCTGGAATTTCATATTTATTCTAAGGACAAGAGTGGACATTTTCTTTCACTGGATGGCTTTATAAGAAGCTATAAAGACTACATTGATAAGTAAATGTACATATGGTATGTTTAGAACAGACTAAATGCTAAACCTTTCTGAGTGTCATATTTGAATATTTTTATTTTTTGCATATATCATTCAAGTGTGTTGACATTTATTGTTATGTTGCATTGCTACCATTGCTTGCACTAGAACGTCTTTACCTTTGAAAAATTGCATTACATAGTACTGAACAGATTTAGCATGTCAAACACAAGTGAAGTTAACCCTGCAGAGACCACTGCACAAGACATTGTCAATACACAGCAGGCTGATACAGATGATCAAGCTGAAGTGGCTGCACAAATGCAACAGCCTCAAGTGAGCACAGGTAATACACAGCTCCCAGACATTAGAAGAAGCCAACGTACACGCATACTCACCGAAAGAGGTAAAGCTCTACAAGACATCAAATTAAATGATCTAAAAAAGGATTTTGAACAGAAATATAGAAGATGGAAATATCACATCAATGGGTTGAAAAGAGCCATTAAGAATAGTGATGAAGCAGAATTGATTATTGAAGTTGTGAACATCATTAATGCCACTCAGTCGGAGGTCGACCATATTTATGATGACATAAGAAGTATCTCAAGCCCTGAACCTGAAATCCGGAGAAAAAATGACACGTGCTACGCAATCACCAGCACTGCAAATGAAAAGGCTCAACGCTTTCTCAATAATGATCTGGAAGACATACCCTGGCCTGATTCAGAGTCAGTTTTTGAAACCACTGTGTCCAGCATGATCTCAACAACCTCCAGTAAGCTAAGATCTGGTTCTAAGATGTCCAGTCAGTCTTCACTGCAGAAGAAACAAGAAGCAGCAGCAGAAGTAGCAGCCACGTAAGAGGTAATTAAAATAATGAATACACAACATCAATATGAGGAGGAAATTAGAAAACTTGAGGCAGAGGATGCAAGGTTAACAGCTGAGAGAGAAGCTCAAGAAAGGGAAATAGAAGCTGAGAATGCAAGAAAAAGAGCTCTATTTGTTTCAGAAAGCAGCAGTATAAAAATTAAGTTGGAAAGGAAGAAGAAAGAAGTGGAACGATTGGAGGAACTAAAAAGGCACAATGCAGCACAAGCAAGGCTACATGTGTATGCTGAAAGTATCAAAAGTGAAGATGAAGAACAGCTTTCGGCTTCTCTTTCTCAACAACCAAAGGAAGGTTATGTTTCTCAACCAAGCTCTCCAAGTTCTCTTCCTCAGCCATTCCTGCTCACCCAAGTAAGGGCTCCTTTGAACCAACCCCTTTATCCCCCTCAAAAGGTTAAATTCACTCAAGATCCTATTTCTCAATCAGCTATATTTACTACCTCTCATGACGCTTCTAATGACCTTGTGAAAGCACTCGCTGAAGCAATTACAGCCAATAGGATTCCAATTCCAGAACCTGCTATTTTCTTTGGAGATCCTCTGAAGTATAATGACTGGAAATTGTCTTTCCAGACATTAATTGACCGCAAGAACTTACCAACCCAAGAAAAGCTTTTCTTTTTACGCAAGTATGTAAGTGGCCCGGCAAAAAGAGCTATTGAAGGACACTTCATGGTTGGAACAGAAACCGCTTATTATGCTGCCTGGGACATACTTGATGACAGATTTGGAAATCCGTTTGTAGTTGGAAAGTCATATCGTGACAAAATACAAGCATGGCATAAGATTGCCACCAAAGACAGCAAAGATCTCCGTGAATTTGTAGATTTCCTGAGCAGTGTTGACTCAGCCATGCCTTATGTTCAAGGTTTACAAGCTTTAAATGACTGCGTTGAAAATCAAAGGATAACAGCAAAACTACCAGAGTGGTTGAGTTCACGTTGGAACAGAGCTGTCACAAAGTTCCAAGATGAACACAAAGCATTCCCCGATTTCAAATACTTTGTTGAATTTCTTAATAAAGAAGCCAGAATTGCATGCAACCCCATCACCTCACTGCAAGCGATAAAGCCAACAGAACAAGAAAGATCCAAGCAAACCGATCAAGATTATTTTAACTCTCAACGCATTCGCAATTCAAGTGCCAAAACATTCACTACTAGTTCCAGGGAGAATACTAGTGTCCTGTGTGCCTTTTGTAAGAAACATGGCCACACTCTTCATAAGTGCCGTAAGATTATGGAAAGACCAGTTGAAGAAAGAGTGAAATTTGTAAAGTCAGAGAACTTATGCTTTGGCTGCCTTAAAACCGGTCATAAGTCCAAAAACTGCACCTCCCGAAGTGTGTGTGATAAATGTGAACGGCGTCACCCAACATGTCTACATCAAGATCGGCAGAATAAAGATCAGGAACAAAGAGTTAAAACCGATCAAGAGCAGTCAAAAATCAATCATGGACCTACAGAAAGAACGGCTGAACTACAGAGGATACAAGAGTCTAAGCAAGTAACGTCCAACAGAGTTATTCAAGAAAGAAGTAACACTCATACCTCATCAATTATTCCAGTATATATCTCAACAATAGCCAAACCAAATAAAGAGATCCTAGTGTACGCTTTACTAGACACCCAGAGTGACACTACCTTCATCTTAAAAGACACAGCTGAAATACTTGATATTAAGAGAGAGCCAGTCAAGCTCAAAATTTCTACAATAACTTCTAAAACAAAGGTTGTATCCAGCAACAAATTGAATGGACTACAAGTAAGAGGCATCAAGTCTGAAATAAGAATCAATCTACCAACAACTTATACCAGGGACTACATACCTGCCAATAGATCGCATATACCCACATGTGACACTGCAAGGAATTGGTCACATCTAGAACATCTTGCAGATGAAATGTCTCCTGAATTTGATTGTGAAGTAGGGTTGTTGATAGGCTACAACTGTCCTCAAGCTTTAATGCCCAGAGATGTTCTCAGCGGTAACGAAGACCAGCCATTTGCACAGAGATCTGTGTTAGGTTGGAGCATTATCGGATATAATAACCCCGACAGTGGCTATGAAGATGAAATTGGTGTGAGTCATAGGATTATTGTGAAGCAAGTTTTACCAGCTGTTGACCCAGTTCACAAAATCAAGTCTGAAGTCTACTTTGTGTGTAGGAACAAAGTAAAGGAAATCATCACTTCAGCAGATATACTGAAGGTTTTTGAGTCAGACTTTGTTGAAAGTAATAATGAAGAAGTCTCTATGTCACAAGAGGACCTACAGTTTCTAGCAACGTTAAAAGAGGGTATCAAACAAAATCAAGATGGACACTATGAGATGCCATTACCTTTTAAAGATGAGCGACCAGAATTGCCAAACAACAAGGCTTGTGCAGAACATAGACTCAAATGCCTAGAAAAACCTTTGAAGAAAGATGAGCAATACTACCGGGACTACGTGGCTTTTATGAAGGACATGATAGTAAGAGGCGATGCAGAAAGAGTTCCAAAGATGGAGATAAACAGTCAACCATCATGGTATATCCCTCACCATGGGGTTTATCACCCCCAGAAACCAGGCAAGATCCGAGTCGTCTTTGACTGCTCAGCAAGATTTCAGAATACTTCCCTGAATGAACATCTACTGACTGGGCCTGACCTCACAAATACTCTGGTTGGGGTCTTGTGCCGTTTCCGGAAAGTGGCCATTATGTGTGATGTGGAGCGTATGTTCCATCAGTTTCATGTTGCTCAAGAGGATCGAGACTACCTCAGGTTCCTGTGGTGGGAAGAAGGCAACATGGAGACCCTACCTTCAGTGTATCGAATGAAGGTTCACCTGTTTGGAGCTGCTTCCTCGCCAGGATGTGCAAACTTCGGGTTCAAGCACCTTGCAACACAAGGTGAAGGCAAATTTAATCAAGCTACAGTGAAGTTCCTACAACGCAATTTTTATGTTGATGATGGTCTAGCAAGTGTAGACTTGGAGGCAGACGCTATACAGCTAGTGAAGGAAGCCAGGGATCTCTGCAATACTGGGAACCTCCGCTTGCATAAATTCATCACCAACAGCAAGAAGGTGATAGCTACAATTCCAAAGGAAGAATGTGCTGAAGGTGCAACTGACTTTGATTTGTCCCTAAGAGAGCCAAAAATAGAAAGGGCGCTCGGGGTCCAATGGTGCGTAACTTCAGATGAGTTTCATTTCAGAGTACTAGTAAGGGAAAAGGCTTTCACTAGAAGAGGAGTGCTGTCTACAGTTGCTTCAATTTTTGATCCTCTTGGATTTGTCGCTCCCTTCATTTTAGTTGGGAAAAGGATATTACAAAGGGTGTGTCAGGACAAGATAGGCTGGGATGAACCGCTTCCTGATGACCTCAGACCGCATTGGCTTGGCTTCAAGACCTTCATAATCTGTCTTCAGTAAAGATACCACGTTGTTATGCGTCCAGGACATTTAAAGATGTTAAGCAATATG